>VZTT01041045.1:0-16759 GCA_013400855.1 Buphagus erythrorhynchus | reverse complement strand
CACAGACAAGCAAGCCACCACGTGAAATGATGAAAGAGCCACTGGAGTCTGACATCTGTTTTGTAACAGGCAAAATTTGCCTGGAATTCCTGTTTTACATAAGCAAAAACTCAGCCTCACATCTCACAGTATTGAGTGATGCCCAGAGAAGTTGTGGATGACCCATCCCTGGAAGTGTTTAAGGTCGGCTTAGATGGAGCTCTGAGCAGCCTGGTCTAGTGCAAAGTGTCCCTGTCCACTGCCATTCTATGCTATAATAAATGAAAAATATATGACATCATCATGCCTTGAATAACACATAAAAGATACCTCTAGCATTGAAACATGAAATAATAAGAGTAACTGATACTATTAAATTAGAATAAGTTTATTTTATCAACATTATAAATACTNCCGTTTCACCCAGCTAAAAATAACCTGACAAAATTGCACTTTAAGTCACAATGACATGTAATTCAAGTGGACTCCCAGCTGCACACTGGAATTTGGGCCCTGCCCAGCGCAGGCACAGTTGTACTGTACTAATCTAGATCCCAAGCGCTCCAGAGATTCAATACTTATGTGTCGCCTTTAACTGCTGCAGTCTGCCTACTTCTGGTAATCCCATCACACTTGAAAAGTGCAAGGAATAGTCCTGCAGCATCCTGGTCCCAAACTGCCCTCAGTGAACCAACTTCTGATATTCCTTGCCACACACGAGCCATTGTAGAAAGCAATAGATGTGCTCTGTTACCTACAGACACAAAACACCACCAGTATCTAGTGCATCACATGTGCAGCACTTTGGGACACCTTGAAAAATAAAGGCACTGCATCCAGCCAATTCCTGTCCTACCTCCAGTGCTGGGGGCTATTTTTATCATACAGTAGTTGTCTCCTACTGAGCACACAGCAGAGGCAGCTTTCCAGAGACACAATAGGCTCTACTCCGATCATATCATCATACTCCAACTTTCGGTGAAAAATCCAAGCCACGCTCTCTTGTATGCTCTGAATTCCTCTGAGCAGTCCAAATGGCACAAAATTGCTCAGGAAATCTGCCCATCCTGACAAGCTGCTCCAGAGCCAGCCACAGCTGCAGGCACCTCCTGGGTACCAGGGAAGAGCTGCCAAGGGGAAGGCAACTGGGGACAGAGAGACTAGAAGCAGCTCCCTTATCATAATCTACATCTGGCCTCTGGAGGCTACCTGTGATTAAAGCAAGCCTTTACTGCTCCACCTGCTTCATGGGATTAAAGGATCAGGGAGCTGTCACAGGCTCAGTGACCATACTCAGCTTGGCCTCAGCACAGGAGAGCCAAGTCCCTGTGCTATTGAAACTTTCTCCATTTCTCAGATCAGCAAAGCAAACCAAAAGATTAAAGTGACAGTAACATAATTCTTATTTTTATCGAATGTATAGAAATATTACAGTAATGTCTTTTCTCACCACTGGGAAATGATACAAGGCCTACCATGAAACCACAGTGTGAGAATCTTTCCTTGTGGAAATATCACACACACCAAAACTATATTCTGCTTTTTTTTATTTTAACAGTTGCCAAATCATTTTGTAATATATACACATACTTATTTTCTCCACGAGCCCCTGGATAATTATCAAGGGAAGTAATTTGGCTTTCGTATTTTATTTTTTAAATGAGAAAGGTAAAGACAGAAAATAAGACAAAATACATTTCATGTCCCCATTGATCTATAGATTACAAATATATATAGTTTCCTTCCAGAGGAAGAAATACTAAAGAAATATTTTGCCCATATCAAATGAACTTTTGAAAAGAGGAAAAAAATTTAAAATATATTTTTCAGCTCCCCCCTCCCTACCACATCATTCATGGTTTAAAAAAAAAAAATGCATTCATTTGATTTCCTCCACTCCTATGAAAGAAGAAAAACTTATCTGGATAACGACCTGAGTTATTTTCATGGTTTCAAAGTGTATATAACCCCAATGATCACCATCTATCAGAGAGCTACCCCTAGCAAGGCATGTGAAAACAAAAACTGGTGGATCTTTCAAATCAAACAACAAAACAAAATTCAAAAATGTATTGCAAGAGTTATGCCAAAAGTCAGCCATGAGCATTGGTCTGACAAAGTAGAGGCGGGAGCTCTGCTATTTCATCAGCTGAGATATCTGTAGCAATTGGAAACCCAAAGGTGAAACATTTTGTTTATGCTTGTGTATTTGTTTACTTTCTCTTCTTTTATGGTTATAAGACAGAGAACAGATGAGTACAGAAGACACAGCTAGCCTTGACAGCAGCTAAGCTTTACATTTCAAACCTATTGTGGGTAACAAGGCAAAGAGCTGCTGCTTGTCCTTCTCCAGGGACAGACTCCACAAAAATTTGTTCCCTTGAAAAATCAGATTTACGGGTTCAGCCAAAGAGGGTTTTCCCATTCCCAATGCGACCAGGCTGGCTGCTGATGTTCCAGCTCTCCTTCCTCCCTCTGGCTGCACTACAAAGTAGACTAGGTCTGCCAGTCAGTCCATCAGAATTCCCACAGTCTTGCACAAATCTCTCCCCAGTCTACCCATCTTTTCAGAAGTAAAGAATAGCTATCAACTTCTAGGCAGGCCTGAAACCCGAGAAGAGCTGGGTCAGCCATTACACACATAAAAGTGATATGAGAAACCTTCCTGGTGACTTTCTGCTCTGCCATTCAGCAGAAATGGTATATGGTATATATGGTATATGGTATATCCCAGGTAACTCCTTTCCATACAAATGCCTGTCTCACAAGGATACCATAACCGTATGCCCAGCAATGACGAGGTTGGGTTTTGTCACTGCTGTAAATCTAACAGTGCCCCACACCCTGGGAAACAAGGCAATAAGCAGCATCCTCTCTGAAAGCGAGGAACCTCCACGGTGGCTGAGTACTGACAACACAGCTTCTCAGAGGATGGCAAGAGAGGGGATGTAGCTGGTAAAAACACTGGCTATTTCTTAAGGGCATCCAGAGCTCCTCAAATATTTTGCTACTGCCTGACCATTTGTGAAGACAACACAGAGATAATAGGTAATATTTAACTAATGAGAAGTGAGGGGAACAGGAGAATAAAAGCAATGCAGGAAACTGTAAGGATGGAGGAGAGGCTGGTCAGGTGGCTTAATGTACCAGTTTGGATTTTGTTCCCCCACACCCTCTTTACTCTTTCCTTTTTTTTTTTTTTTTTTTTTTAATAAATTGTACAGATGAACATGGGAGAAGTTCATGCTACTTGCTGGAAGCAATAAAGGTAAATTTTTGTGGCCTATGGATTCCACAGACCTTTGAGTGTCCCACCTCATCCATCATGGGCTAACTTATGGAACATAACCATTCCATGGCAAGACTCAGTAGCCCTTAGAAACCAGTGGCATGTCCTCAGGTATTTTCCTCAAGAGTGAGAGACACGTGGATTCCATCAGTTTCTTCCTCACATGATGCCTGAGTGCCTCAGGTGCAGTCTCAAGATTTCCAGGGATCCTCTCGGACATTTTCAGACATCAGACTGCTGTCTCTAGATCCTCGTGGGAAATTTGATAGTTTTGTCGACTCTCCAGGTAGGAGGCCAGATCCAGATCACCAGCTTGCTGAGCCCTGTCACGAGGGGTTTTACCCTGCAATAAGAAACATGAAGAGAAAGTCTTGTGCTAACACGTTTAGAAAAGCAGATGATTTCTAGGCAGAAGACGATTAACAAGTCAGAAGCCACTTGTCTGGGCGTCATCGGTTTCAGAAAGCTTTTTGCAACTTACAATTCTGTCATCTGAACAAGAGATCATAGAATCATAGCTGATCTCTCTTCCCATTACAGGCTCCCTCATAGAGCCCAATAAGGTAGGAATTGTTTTCGATTGCCTGGCTGCAGCAAAGGTGCTTCTGACTCTGGAGTCCAGAGAACCAACTCACTCTCAGCTGCTGACCACACAGGGTGCTTGTGCTCAGCAACTCCAGAGAGGAAGCTTCTGGAGCATGTTCCTAAGCAATCAGATTGTTGCAATGACAGAATATTCCTTGGATTTAATTTTTCCCACATTTCTTTCTCAGTCAATCTTACACCAAGAGAGTGCTGTGGTTAGTGTCACATCAGCGAGCATAGGAGCAAGCCACGGCAAAAGAAAATAGTTAGCCATCCTCACAAAGCAGGTCAGCCACAACAATCAAGCCTCACAGATGCCATGCAATCAGAAACTAAGGCTCCTGCAGGTAGTTCTTGCCCACAGGCCTCTCTTTTGACCACACAGGAGGAGGATACTGCTGTGCCATGATGTCTCATTCACACCCAATGTACTGAACAGTTTGAGGCCAGGCTCTCACAATGGTAACAACGGCCCATATTGGGGACTGAACTGAATTCTCTTGTACTTGTTTAAATCAATACAGTTTTCTCTATAAAAATAGCTTGCTTAAAAGGTGCTGCCCTCGGCACACACAAGGAAGCCTCAGTCATGCAAACAGCAGGGATGGATGCTGATCAGTCTCGCTCAGCTGCAGGAGTTTGTAAGTGTTTGATGGAGCTGTGTTACCTTGGAGTCTGTCTTTCTCAGAGAGGCTCCCGCATCCACCAGGAGCTGGCAGACGGTGCGGTGGCGCTGGCAGGCCGCCTTATGTAATGCTGTCTCACCCCTAGACAAAAGTACAGAAACCAGCAGTGAGACACATCACACCAATGTACATTTACGAAGCATGAGGTGCAGAGGATAGACACAGAAGGATGCTGCATTTCTGCGAGGTTCCCTCTTGTTGGCAGAGGTAGACTTGTGTACTCTCTCCCTTAGCATCTACGTCCTTTGACTCAGTAGGAAAGCCTACAATGCACAAATAGCAGATGAAGAACTTCTGAGGGATGCACAAGAAACATGCACAGATTTTACTTATTCAGAGGACATTCCCATCCAACCACCAGCTCTGTTAACTGCTGCAAAGGCAAGCTAGCCACCTTCTTATTTCACAGCAGGCAAAACAGGAACAGGGTTTGTTTCTTCCTGCAATTTCTTTCCTCAACCTCATTCTTGGAATCATCCTAGAAAAATCCTACCCATCAAAGCTATGACTAGTGCACTTGCTGCCCCAGTTCTGATACCGTGCTCTCTTGGACATATGAGAGCAAGAACTCTCATGTGTTTTCCACCACTAGACTGCTAAGCTACTGGGGAAGATTAAATGCATGCTTTTCAGAAGAGGAGACTGTGTAGTGGGAGCACATTTGTTGCAGTTTCTCACTCAGACTGAAGCTAAGTCTGACACGATTCTGAAACCGACTTACTCTTTACTGAGAGTAGAGAAATCTATCTAGATTTGCCTAGGAAGAGGAAAGTATGCTTTGAGTGGGTTGAAAAGGAATCCTTAATACCAGTATCCAACAAGTAGGGCCATTACATAACCTGTGAAATAACAAATGACAAGATATACATGTAGCAGGACAAATCTTGCACCTACCTACACAGAGTGCATAAAGGAACCTCAGCCCCCATCCATGACAGGGGAAGTTGAAATATTAAGAGGCAACCTTGTAATAAATATGTCCTTGCTGCATGAGAACTAGTATCAGAATTAGATAGTATAAGAATTGGATACTATCTTATTACCCCCTGTGGACCAAAAGACAAATTTATACTGCCAGTTACAGCTTGAACCTTCCCTTTCCAAGAGTCAGAGGTAGAGGAACCCCTGTGAAGGGAAGCCCTCGTAGCTATGCTCACTGACACTTTATGTGGTTGTGCTACACTCCTGGATGAAAAGAACCTCTGGACTTCACTGATGCACCTTGTGCAAAAGGTGTTCTCTGTTAGCAGAGGAGGGCACTGCGGGATAAGAAATGGTAGGCTTGATCCCTATGAGAAAGACTGCTTTTGTTTCATCTGTATTACACATATTTTCCAGGATTATTCATGCTTTCCTTACATACTTTTGTGAAACTTTGGTTATACGAGGTGTCAAAAATTTAGGAATTGGAAAGGAAAGTAATTTGTTTGGGTTGGGTTGTGGTTTTTTTTTTTTTATGTAAGAACAGAGCTGATTGATGTTTTAACTACTTGATGGAAACCTTCAACTGCACAAGTCCTGGCCACTTGGGAGAGCTAAGGCAGAGCACCCTGGATGAATCAAGAAGGGACTGAAAAAAAAAGGTGTAGAGCAAGAAAAGTAATTTCCTGACTTTTGGAATTTACTCTTCAGGTTGGTCTCTTAGTAGCTGGAGGCCAGAAACATCAAAATACAAGCAGGGCTTCTATTCCTGTAGAAAGATTAAGGAAGCATGGGAAGTAATACGGAGAAAGTCCTCTGCAAATCCAAGAAATGTTTGTTTGAGGTAAGAAAGCCAGATATGAGGTGGTTGATGTGTGGTTTTTAGGGGGCCTTCTGTTTGTTTTTTTTTTTGAAGAGGTATGCCATTTTACAAGCTTTTTTTCTATTTAACAGTTTGTACTTGAAAACCAAGAGGAGTCTGCTAGTTTAGCACACATAACATGAAGGACAGAGTAGTTTGTACTTACGTTTCACTGTCTATCATGTCCAGTAATTCAGATGGACCTGCAAAAGATAGGTATGTCATATAGCATTTGTCTGCAAGACTAAATATATGTCTACCAGGAGAAGATTCCCAGTAAAAATATATAAAAGAAGCCAAGCACAAATATATCAAACTTCAATGTAATATTTGCTTGTGTGAGCCCTTGCACTAATAAAATTCTGAATGCACAGTCACTGCTGGAGTGTCAGCAACAGGGAGTAGCAGTCTCTAAATTATACTGGGAATGAATATTCATGGGGCTTATTTTCTCACTCTTCACCTTGCTCAATTAAGTGGTTCACGTAAGTACAGTACTTTAAAAATGCTGATATGCTGGAAACCCTGATATATTGCAAGTTAATATCTATTGTTGGTACTAGAGGGAAAATGTCATTAGGAAGTTGAAATTAGCCAAATTCCATCCTGAATGACATCCCTGTGCTACTCCATTTAATAGCGTTATACAAAATGTAGATCAGGGTGGAATATTCCCAGCAGTCTTTATATTGATATGCAAATCCTGTACTCCACTGGTTACCAGTGATCAGGAAAGTAAGATTAAGAAAAACAGAAAAGATTTTTACTAAGTGGGAAAAAAAGATACGTTTATGTTAATGTCCTTTTGTCCTTGATAATTACTACGGGCAGATATTTATAACAGCAAATTCAATCGGTGAATTACAGTGATATGGAAAGGCTAGGATCTGGATATCATTTGAAAAAAACAACTTTTCCTTTGCAGTCTGTCATATTACTCTTCTCTCCACTGCTCTGGAGCGCAGTGTTAGATGGTATAGGGCAGTTAGCAAGGGGAACAGGGAAACTTTACAAGACTTTTCCTTCCTGCGCATGAATATTTCTCTCCAGCACACTGCGACTTTGAAATTCAAGAGTCCTCAAGAGCTTACAGCAAATCTCGCCTGAAACTGAGGAATTTCACACTACTTGCTCACAAAGGCCTACACACAACCTCTCTACACTCCTTTTACTCTGACTGTGTGTCAAAACGGATCAGAGCAGCCTGTCTTTACCTCACTGCTTTTACAATGTACACATGGAGTATCACTGGGGCTCCTGGAGCTGCAGGCAGATTCTTCACTTCATCTTCTGTCATCATGAGAAAGTGTGGTGCTTAGCCCTCAGTGCACAGGGCATTGTGTACCACCGCATACTTGTCATGACAGTTCTCCAAACTCAGTAGCCAGCTTCAATTATTTAATGCACCCTGACTCTACTGCCACACATCCTCATTTCTGCACTTGGCAGTTGTGTGTTCACTCCTGCCTATCAAAAAGAAGAATCAGTCACTACCCCTGAGCTCCTAGGATCATGAGGAAGGATAAAGGGGGATAAGCAGAGCCTCTTGTTGAGTGGAAAAAAAGATAATGCCTGAGAAATTAAAAAGACAATTAAAAAAATACATATGAAGAAAAAGAGTCCTTTATATTTCCTAGGAGAAAATTGTGTTCTCTCAAAAATAAAGGTAATTCCCCATAGCTTCCTGCAGTGCCACATCCCAGTGATAGGTAAGCAGGAATGACTTGCAGTGTGTTAGAGACACTGACACCTATTATTTCTGCTCATGGTTGGAGCAAGGAAGGTTGTATTGCCAAAGTGGAACAGGGTGACAGGTCTGGCTTTATGGGACAGAGGTACTTGCCCAGGTAAGCAGAAGAAGCTGTTAAAAGGTAAGTAAAGGTAGTTAAACAGAGAGTAGTTAGAAGAATATGACCTGAGAGGGAAAAGAAAGCTGGGGCAGAGTGGGTCTGGAGAGAAGCCAAGGGTAAGGGAAAACTGGTGTGAAGCAGGAAGAAGTAGCAGGGCTAGGACAGAGGAGCTCAGTGCTGAGGACCATGAGGACAGTCTGTGAGTACAGACCTGAGGAGATGACAGGTACACCCTGCTTGAGTGCGAAGGGTGCTCTCCTGTACACAGCCCCAAATTAAGCATTTCATGGGAGAGCCCTGACTCCATCCGACTTGTACATAAGGGCCAGATACTGGGGTTAATAATTAGCTGCACAATGTGGTACCAGGATTCTTTAATTTCATTCTCTCTGGCCTATCTCCGAAGCTGGAATGTCCCAACTCACAGCCTGAGCTGTGCCCTTCTTTATTTTACTTTCACTTGTGCTTCTCTTAAACCATCTCACGCCCTCCTCCTAATTCCCCTTCCCCTCTTTTTTGGACCTCATTTTTATATCAGTCTCCCTGGCGCTGCCAACCAACCATTCTAAATCCCCCTCTGCCCGGGGACAAAAGCTGCACAGATGTGGGAAGGGCTGGCACTGGGAAAGCTAACGGCACTGTCATCCTGCCCCAGCAGGGAGGCGGCTGTTTCACTCTGGGACAAGAGGCAGAGAAAGAAAAGGGGACCAAGGCACAGAGAGAAAGAGGACAAAATAACCCAATAGAAATCCGGAAGGGAAATGCATGAGTGAGATTTCTATCAAGGAAAACAGCAGGGGGGAAATAAAAACAAAAGATAGAAATGTGTGGAGAGGTGGAGGGAGGGGAAAAAAAGAGAGAGAAAGGGAAAAAGAGACTGGGGGGCTGAAGAATGGCAGGATGGGGATGGGGGACAGGCTGGGGGGAGAAGTTCACATGAAAAGAGCTGAAAAGAATGACAAACTGAGGGGAAGCCCAGCTGAGATCACTCTCTTTCCTCAGTATTGCCCATAGACTGTCTGTGTAGAATTATTAACTTTTTTCCTTCTCTCCTTTTGCCCTCTTTTGCTCTACCAAAGCCCTTCTCCAGTTTCACAGAAGGCAAAGCAGCCTAGCTGGGTATGGGAGGAGGGAAGGCAAGGAGACGCTCAAAAGCAGCTGCTCCTTCACTGAGCTCACTACAACAACAAAAAAAAGATTTTAAGTGCCCATATTTCAGAGGCATTTCCAAAATATACAGCACCACACATTCTTGAAAGGCCTCTGAGCCCACGGCATAGCCCTTTCCAATGGATGTGGTTACAGTTACCCACAGGAGACCCACAGATATTAACCCCTGCCAGTCCCATGTCTTGTCAGTCCTTCACAGAACTGGGGAAGAAGGGTATTTACTCTAAGAAGTAATGCCATTATCAACATTTCTGGATGTTTATCTGTCAAAACCCTCCTTGTTTAATAACCTGGTTGAGGTTATTATCTGGGGGACAAAACTGTATGTGGATCCTTATCTTCAAAATAGGAATGTTTTTAAAATAACAGTAAACTGAAAATTGAGAACTATTTCTAGCCTTTCCCCAACTCCACACTCTTCTTTTTTACCTGATGTGAAAATTAACAGTGGTTTTTTCAACTAGTGTCTTTTAGCTCAGAATTTCCACTGTAATATAGAGGCTAGTCAGGTTATGGGAGCATTCCTTCCTATATGTCTGTCAGCCATGTTGCCCTAAAGTTTGGTAAACTTGAAATTAAAATAGACTATGTTATACCTTGTGCCTTCTAGAAAAACTAAACTGTTTTCTGCTCAGGCCCTTCAAAAATGATCACTACCCTAAAACATTCCACAAATATAGACAAAGAAGTGTTATACAAACTCACTCTCATTCAGTGCTGCTTTCTGACGATTATTAAAACTTTGTCCCTGACACACATCTCTGTCACAGCAAAATTTGCTTTCCCAAAGCCTTCTAAGGAACTTCTGAATCTGGTCAGGCTGCAAATCCAGATTCACTGATGGCTCTTAACTCTGGACTTTGCAGTGCTAAGATTAATGAAAGCATCATCTTTTTTGTTATCAGGGGATGCTTTCTAGTGAAGCAAGGACACTGAAGTTTGAGGACACAAAAATATTTAGGATGGGATGCCCTACATACTGTCTGTTGCATCAGAAGTTACCACCACAGACTCCTAAGGTGACTGTAAATACCTTTCCTCTCTTCTGTTAAAAATTAAAATACCCTAGAAGAACTATAAAATTCTTGCTTGTTTTTTGAATGACTAAAGAAGACAAGGACAAGGAAAATGGAATTATTTGTACAATGTTTATAAACTATAATTTTTCACGGTTGCCAGATAAAGACTCCAATCTAAGTTTGATACCAAATACAGATGATTTAGGAAGCCCTTTTCCTAACACAGGTTCTTAAGCCTTCCTTAATTCTGCTTGTATTAAGCAAGTACACAGTTAACTCTTCTCTAATGTACATGCATTAGGATGTGAAGAAATTGTGGACTGCAGCATTAAAAAGCTGTGGTTCTCATACCTACTGAGTTTGGCCCTCAGTTTCTAGCTAATCATTTCTTACCTCAGCTACAGACAAGTTTTTAAAACTCACCCTTCTACTAAAAGTGAAAGACTCCTGATTGAGGTGGGCAATCTTGAACAAGTGATAGGTCTGTGTATCTGCCCTTCCTGCACAGGGAATAGAGACAAACTGTTTTATTGGAACAGCAGCCACCACAACTCCTACACCACAGAAGCAAGCAGCTGTTGTCCTGACACCTACTACATTGATACTTCAGCTGCTATTCCAGGCTTACGCTGGGCCACTGCAAATTATCAGGCAGTACTGCACAGCAGTCCTCCTGTGTGATTCATCTCTGCTATTTCTAGTTTAGGATAGGTTATTTTTCTCCCCTTAACATCTGAAATCATTCTGATCATGATCATAGAATAACCTTTCATATAAATGTGCCCTGCATGTTTGCAGAAAACCATCTCCACAAACGACAGCTTTAGCACCACTACACTGTTTTCCTTCCTTTGTAATTCTAGTTCTATGGGTGCCATTCCTGTATTGCATTGGATTCACCCCACTGTTTTTCATAACAGACAGTTAAAGTTCCTGGAGCAGTGGGTTTTTGTGTTCCTTTGTTGCTGATGTTTTTTAGAGATAGTTCAGAAAATTTTTTCCCTGTGTGGTTAATAATAGATTTTCTGAGCTGTGTGCTTGAGGGTATTTTACAACAGAACTGCTATTATCATTCACTATCCTCAGCCATGTATGGGAAGCAGACAGACTCCAGAGGAAGTGTGACTGGGCAGAGGTAATTGCCAGAACAGAAGTAAGACTCATTTTTATGAAATTTTTATGGGTGGATATCGGCAGAAACAAGAAGCTCCACACAGGGAAAACTTAGATATTAGTAGCATTGGATCAGGTCGTATACAGTAATTAATGCTGAGAAGATGCCAAATGCTAGAGAATGCAAAGAAAAACAAGGATATGATGATGAGGATGATTCAGCAAGAGCGAGCTCATTTGTGGCTGAAAAGTGCCCAGAGTAGAAATGAGTTTCATTAATTGCTTGGTGGGAGAGGAGAGGCGGCCCCTATTAGATTGTGCATTGTCCCATGCACTCCCTGACCCCCAGAGAATGTTAAACAAACAGTGCATTTGGAGAAGCCCAGAGGACATGTCTCGAAAGCTGCAAAAGCTTCCTGCAGTCCTTGGGGATAAAGAAGGGAGAGAGGAACTGAGCTGACATTTGCTCAACCCTCTGATTTGTCTTTGTCTAACAGTCCTTAATCCCTCACATTTCTCTATTTACTTCAAAAATTCCCATGGATTCCCTGCTTACATTCTTATCAGTTTAAATTATCTCACTTTACCCCTTCACCAAAAGAACAGTAACTGGGTCAGACTGTGACTAAGTTAAAGTATATGTGTCTAATAAAAATCCTAGAGAAGCATCTATGACAGTGAATTGGCACAGGTCATGTGCAGTGTGAAAAGAGACCGGGGCAGTAAGAAAATAAAGCAAAATTATGCCTGTCTAAAGAATTCAGTGGCACATATGTGCACTGTGACTAATGAGATAATCCAGAGCAGTTAAATAGGAGGTAGAGTTAGCACTGGTAAGGCTTGCTAGAGCTGGTGAGAAAACCAGACATTATTTGGATATAAGGCCAACGGCACTGACCTATCCATGTGTAGGTATCTATACAAAAAGGAGTAAAAGAACAATTCAGCCCCTCTCAGTCAGATTTTTGGGGCACAGTTCAGTTGCCCACACACAGATATTTTGTGCTGTTTGATATACCTAAGAGCAAGCCTTGGGATGCATTTGCAATGACAGAGATACTTGCTTGGGCTTTGGCTGTCAGTGCAGGTCAGGCCTCCTCTGGGCCTTGTGCATTATCTTGTATAACCAAGAAAATGTCCTGGATATCCAAGGGCAAATTACCTTAGACATTTATGTTTATCTAAATTAATAAAGTGCACTGTTGCCTGAATCACTTTCTGGACTGCAGTGACGACCTTGACTAAGATTTCCTTTGTGTTAGTCATGCTAAAAGTTTGCTGCTATTAAGGGTGCCCTCCCCATCTGTCACCAAAAGTGCCTCTGTCATACCAGGGCAAATGAACTAAGTTACAGATTGCTGCTGACAGTACAGGAACTTGGACCTATAGAATACCTGGCACCTATATGTTAACACCTAGCTTAGGAGCCAAGCTTGAAGAGATGCATTGCTCCTTCTTCCTTTCTTAGGAGTTGTGCTTTTTTCTTCTCTGTGTACAATTTGTGCAATACCTTGGAGCACTAGCTAACACTTACTCTAATTGCCAGGGCCAGCCTCTGTGTTCACACTAACACTGCTGCTGAAATAATGTAGCTGATTTTGACATTCAGAAGCCGAAATAGCCATTAATATTTTGAAGTTCAGTCAGAGAAGAGTTACAACTAGAAAACTTTTCCTACAGTGAAGGAGGCTGATAACTGTGACTGCAGCTCTATGAGCAGAGCAATGACTATATGACCCTGCCACTCTCCAGCAGTGAGGGAACAATGTTACAGTGGCTCAACAGGCAGAAGTTCCTAAATGTGACTACCTCAGATGCAAAAAAATTGCTGGATAGCCTGCAGTCTCTGCTACTAACAAAGATAAGAAGAGTGAAAAGGAAAAAAGGGCAATGGCATGATCACAGTCTATGAGTACAAAATGGAGATCATAATTTTTGCTGTTGGGTGGTCTTGAATCTAAAAGACATAATCTTCAAAGGTTGGAATGGATGCTAGGTGAATTCATATAAAAAAAGTAAGCAGATTCTTGACCAGTGTGTTACTAAATGCTGAAGTAATTGCAGTGGTTGTATGGGCTCTTTGTCAGTGCAAATGTTTTAATAGAGATTAGATGCTTTCTACAACATATGCTTTAATTGAAAAACAGTTCAGAGGATTCCTGTGCCAGAAGTTTTAACTAGAGCTTCACACTTCTTCTTCACAGACTCCCAGATGATGCAAATGTGAAAACACCATCCTCCTCAAAAGCCATTCTAATTCTTCTTTTCACGCTTTATCTGGTGCCATCATTCTCATTGCTACCCCATTCCCAGCCTCCTGCTTACACATGCTGCAGGTGGACATTTCACTGAGGGACACCACAGACGAGTGAGGCCACTTCCAGCAGCCCAGTGTGGTTTTGCCTGACTGACACTTGGCTGAAGTACAGCTCTCTGTGGATTTGCCTGCTGGGACTCACCATGCTCCAGGATGTATTTCACAATCTCGCCGTTCCCAGTCTTGGCAGCATGGTGCAACAAGGAGCAGTGATCAGGTCCTTGGATTAACAAATTGGCTCCTTTTTTACAACATTCTATGAACTGGAAGGAAAAAAAAAAGAAGAGAGAGGAAAAAAAACATACAGAAGGATAAGATGGAAGGAGCAGAAAAATACGTCAGTAAATTCTTTATTGGTTCTCATTGTAAGTCAGTACTAAAATACAATGGAATAAAATAAAACATTAATTTAAAGCCATTTTTTAGGCCCTGATATAAAACATCTGAAACCAGAAGTATTGACAATTATATGGGTTGAGGAGAACAGTCGTATTTCCTAAACAATGAGACATTGCTACTCTACTGGTGATGATTTACTGCTTGCTAGGAATGCTTCCAAACCACATCTGGCAACACTGTTGGGATATATAAAATATATGTACTTGATATAAAATTCTGGCTTCTTTGCTGAAGACTCAAATTTTTCCTCAGCACAGGAGTCAAAGATTTTCTGACTAAATCAGAAAACTCCAACACAAAATTCCACAAGGGAGATTAAGCGACTGTCATGGACCTCCTTTCTCACAGTTCCCCCTGTTCAGGGCTGGCTGAGGAGGAAGCACCACATGGGGTAAGAATGAGAGGGGAACAGCAACCAGGCAGGTCTCAGAAATGCTGCAAACTTTAGGGGAGAGGGGGTGAGATTTGGAGTGCAGATCACTGCAGAAAAAGGAGAGAATTCATTTATGATGCAGTACATCTGAAGAAGAGCAGGAAGTTTCCCCATCAGAGCCAGCTCAGGCAAAAGGTTTTCAAGAAGTGTAAAGGACACAATATTTTTATGACTGCTTTAAGGACTGCTCACTAGATGCTGCAGCCACAAGTGCTGAGGCAGTGGTATAGAAGGGGCATCTGCAGGCAAAAAGTTGGTCTACAGCACTGCCATTTTTACAAATGGCTCCAAGCTTCCAAGCTGGCTTCTCACAGATAAAATTGCAATCATTAATCACTGTGCTCATCCAAATTCGAGGACATGTTTTCAGATCCTGACTTGGCTACTGAGACATGCAGCCTGAATAGCTGTCTGATGTGGGACTTCAGTCACTGGCACAAAAAATTTTGCATGAGCAGTTTTGCCTCCCAAACTTACTATACCAAGGCACTGCATGTTTTGAGACATTAATCAGGGGATAAAACAACCAGCTGAGGTTTGTTCTATCTGGTCTGGTGATAGTCTAGGTAGACTTTGAGCAAGCTAGCACTTAAGGGCTTGGCCACTAACCTCACTGGTGTAAAATATCCCTTCCTGTGTAAAGCTGTGTCAGAACTACCCTGCTGTTCAACACTGCCAGTATAGTAATTTCCCTGTTAGTAACTAGCACATTGCTCCATGCAGTGAGCTCTGAAACCTGGGCAAAAAGGTGCTGTCTAACACCAGATCCTATTCATTTCACACCTCACCTGAATTATGTGTTCCCCCAGTATTCAGAGTTTCCTGGAAAGGCCGTAAAATGGCACTTGTCAGCAGTCCCTACAGAAACCTATTTATGTTTTGAGCAGAGGTGTGATAAAATTTACAGTACATCTGACCAGCAAAAAACTGTGAATAAGTGGATACTCAGAGCTTTGTACTTACCTTCAGTAGATCACCAGATATGACTGCCTGTAAAAGTGCTGCAAAAGACAAAAAGAAAACTGATGTCAGGCAGAAAGCATTATGCATACAGCTTCACAGCTGAGGACATAGCTCCCAGAACATGGAAGACTTGAAGACATCCCTCAGTCCACTTGCATTCTCATGTACTACCAGAACCAGTGCAAGCCCTGCACTGACACATATTGGAAAGGCCAAAGACAATCCATGGTATTGAAAGCTGTATGGACATCAAGGCATATTTCCAATGCCATCCTGGAACTGCAGGCTTTCGTCTGAATTTTTCACTTGGGACATTTCTGAGACCTTTCAACAGTGTCCACAAGGTGGACAAGGTCAAATCTCCAGCACTTGAACCATCACTGAAGATACCAGTGTTATCTGCTCAGAGAACCTGAAACTATCTAGAGTGGTCAATCAGTCCCCAATACACTGAGAATCCCAAATTGTAGATGATTAAGTGACAAGAAAGAAATTTCTTAAGAATTACTTGTATTACAAAAATATTTTGAGATGCCAGAGGGGAGCAAGTCCCCTGGGTTTGGCAGGCAGGGTCAAAAACAGAGCAAGAGCCAGTCCTCACCTCGTCAGCCTTTGTATTTTAAACAGACATGGAAGGAAAAAGAGACAAAGTGGACAAGGGCTAACAACAAGGCAGGACAGAGCTGCAAACAGCTGGGAGCTTCTCGCTACCCACTACTGCCTGCTCAGAGCCTACTAAAAAACAGAAGGAAGGCAAAAGCCTGGGACTCTCTGTTGCCCAGAGAAGCTCTTACAAACCTATCACTATGTGGCTATCTCCTTCTTTTCTCCTTCTTTTCCCTATCACGATACATATTGTAAAAAACAATGATGAATAATCTTTCTGAGAAAGCACTTACATGATTTGCATCTTAGAAAACACCAAACATCTGATTCACACTTTTTCAAGAGAGTCTAAGCCCATTTCTATTTTTGCATCAAGGCAGTGCAATCAAATTCAGCATTTGCTCAAGTGCCACCATTGATAAAGATGCCAAAAGTTCACATAGCAGAAACAAGGGAGGAAAGAGAACCACAGTATAGTCCTGCCTCTGAAAAATAACACACAGGAAGCTGCACTGTGGGAATTCTATTATGAACTTGTGACTCCTTCAGAAATGACAATACATCCAA
>VZTT01041044.1:213048-238582 GCA_013400855.1 Buphagus erythrorhynchus | reverse complement strand
TGAAGGAAGAAGCAAAGCTCCAACTAAATTCAAACTGAAGGAGGTACCATCAGATCACCATTTAATTCCCACACTGAACACAGACTTATGGCACAGAGAATATGCCCAGCTATCCTCACTCAGAGTGATTAGCCTGGTTCTCACAATGAACTGACTGTGGGTATCCAGGGCACTGCACGTGCTCATCTGGCCCAGTGTCCAGTCCATGGTGCACTCTGTTACACCCCAAGCAGGACAGAGCAGCTCAACCTCTGCCATCCCCTCCAGCAGGGAATGTTGCTACTTGCCACTCCACCAACAACGATGATGCTCATGGAGGTCCGGGATGTCAGCGAGGCTAGACTCAACACCAAAGGAACCATGACGTCATCCTGGGGCGCGCTCTCGGGAGCTATGGCGGGAAGGCTGGCAGCAGACGGGGTGCTGGCTAAAGGACGAGGGATCTAGAAGGTGGGAACATGGCAGCCTGAGTCCAAAGCATTAGGGAACTACACACATGGGTTTTATTTTCATATATTCAGGATTTGATTTACTTGAAGGAAACCCTTCAGCAGAGAAATCTGAACAAGACTCCTGAGGAGCAGTGGAGGCTTTGACAGTTCCTCCAGCAGAGAATAAGGGTCTGCATAGGGCTGGTTCTGACTTAAGGATCCAAATGTTATAAAGAGAATAGGCTACTCAAAGGGTTCAATCCAAAGGAAAGCCAACTTGTGTAACAGCCACAGAAAGTTTAAAAGAGGCTTTCAGTTCCATTCTAACCCTGAATATAATCCAATAAAAACAACCCTCACCAAAGGTATTTCACACAATGGATCTAGGGAAAGGTAGCAGGAAGCAGAAGTGTAAATAGCACTGGCACAGAGTAAAAATCAATATATTCTCATCAAGGTAAAACAAGGCAGCCCAGGCTCTGAAAGACTCACATGTAGGTTTGGATCTGCTAATCCCAGGAGCACTTTCTGAGCCTGTTTAGCACCCAAGAAACGGTTTACAAGAGAAGTCCATCCCAAAGAAAAGTGGAACATGATATCCTCTTGAAAATCTGCACACAGGCTATGACAGTCTAGATCATAGCTAAGGTCAAACTTCCTGCATGGAATTAGCAAGTGGAGCTGATCCTGGACACTAGAAGGCAACAATGGTTTCAGATTTTCTGGAAATAGGAACAAATAGTAAAGGTGAGTTAACATTAGAAGAAGAGCATATTCACAAGCAGTATCTCTGCACTGCTGACCAGCTTTGTTAATTTAGAGAATCTAAACTGACTAGGGCATTATTTATTTATTTGTAAAATCAGTGGCATTTCAGCAGGATTGACCCTAACAGAGCAGAGAATTTTTTGCTCTGATACAAGAAAACTGTAATGAAAATCAACTCACCAAGGAAACACTGCTGGAAAAAAAAGACTCAAATTAACTGAGACAGCTCCATCAGTGGTCAAAAGATAGGGATGGAGTAAGAAAAAAAATTGATTTATCCATCAGTTCTGTGGTGTCACACAGAAAAGATAACATTATTACATAAGAGGACAGAAGGGTTCACATAATTTCATGATCTTGCTCGAATCTTTTATTTCCAAGAACAGACCAATAGAGATGGATGTGCAATAAAGTTACTACTTATAAAGAAAAAAAATAAAACGGGAGTGCACAAATCCTCTGTGAAATGAACTGTTTTGCATTCTGGCTCTGAAGGGACCTAGGGAGAGCATTATACTGCAGAAACATTTCTAATAATTAGTGCATTTGGTTTAACTCTTGTGGAAGCCGAATTTTAAATGGATTTATAAAAGGATTATATGAGTTTCCAGAGGACAGGTCCAATACTACTTCCTTAAGCCATTAATCCAGATGCGGTGTATCAGCTCAGAAATCCATAAAACTGAGAGAATTGCTCTATTTACCCTGGTTCATTATTCTTCTCCCCCAGCATCTGTTACTGGTTAGTATCAGAAACAGGGGACTGAGCTAAACACTCAGTCCTGGTCTATCATGGCTTTTCCTTTATCCTTTATAGCATCAATGTTAAACATGATCAGAAGGAAAATTCTTTAAAAACTAAATTTTCTTAAGATTGTCTTCCTTTAAACGTGAAGTGTTAACATTCCTCCTCCCTCCTCCTACCAATAATCTCCTGCTGGGACTGGTGCATTGACTGGTTGACTTCACTGGAGCAACGCTCAGCCAGGTTCTTTCCCAAACCGTCTTCTATATGTTTGTTCAGTTCCTGAAGTGTTATAAAGAACACAAGCTCATCAGTTTGTATTTAGCCAATCAGTTACATTATATGGAGCAGGAATCTGTTACACACCAAGCACTGTTATTTACAGTGGGAAGAATAGCATGTTTCCATGGAAATACCACGCTTTCCAACTGCACACTGGGACAGAAAACCTAACTAAAGTGACAAAGGAAAGATTTCCCTAGGACTGTAAACACTAAAAGGCATAAAAGTCTGTACTTTCAATGACCTGTGACAGTGAAAAGCAAACCATTACCTACTGCCTTGCAAAGCTCTTACTGTGTCATTTGATGGGAGCAAATTCCACTGCTCTGCACAGGGACAAACCCATCCCACCAACTCTGATGGGAGCCTGCTAAGGATACTCTGTTGAGGTGAAACACGTAAAATTGTCCTGAAAATGCACACTGCAGCACTCCCAGGTGATCAGCCAGGCTGGAACAAGCCTGAGATGAGCTCAGCTGGTTGGAGCATGGTGCTGTTAACACCAAAGTTGTGGGTTCCATCCCCATATGAGCCATTTGTTCAAGAGTTGGACTTGGTGATCTTTGTGGGTCCCTTCCAACTCAGAACATTCTGTGACTCCAGGGGGGAGCTATGACAGTCATCATTATCAGCAAAGTCTGAGCACAAGAGGCAAATACAGGTATATGTGCTTTAATTTAAAGCACTAAGTTTTAGGAGGAATTTATAAAAGTTAAAAAACCTCAAACCAGTTTTTATTAGAAGTGTTGAGTATTTGCAAGCTCACTTTATTTTTGGATCTATCTGATTTTAGGAGTAGTGAAAATTATTTATGCAAAGTCTTATTTACTGGAAGTGAAGACTTGAAATTAAGAACCACTCTACTACTAAAAAGATGTTGAAAAAAAATTAACTTCTTTCCAAAAACAAAGCAGAAAATATTTTCAACCTTTTCAGTTTTGGGTAGAGATACACATACGTCAGCAAGCAAAAATCCTGCAATACTCAGACAAAGTCATGTAAAATCCATGCAATTTATGAAAATACGGAAGTAGAAATTAAGGGAAAGCCAAAGAGCCTGGCTTCAAACCATTCAAAAAAACTTACTGTCTTATAGAGCTTCAATACTTGAGGAGAAGGGTGAAAATCAGAATAAAATTCATCAACTAAAACTGAAAGCCGGCAGATCTCATCAGTCATGGCAGAGGAGACCTGGAAGAACACAGGAAACACATAAAATGTTTCTGCTACCTTTTCCAGACAGAGTGAGAACAGACTACTGCACAAACTGTCCCAAGAAATCATTCAATCACCTGACAGTCAGGAAAGATTGCCATTTTAAGCTTTTGTTTTTCCTTTTGTTTTTTGAAAAAAAATTGAAAAAGGAACATTCTGACATTTCAAACGTAATTCCTGAGATGAGTGGGCTCCAAAAGGAGCTGCTTGAGAGAGGAGGCAATACTTGGATCTGAGAAGTTGTTCCCACTGCCTTTACTTACTTTGTTTTCTACTTCCTCAGTAACACGTTTGATTTTTTCCTTGGTGTCTTCTGTCAAAATGTTCAGCTGATTTCGCACAAAGTCCAGCCTGTCCTTCTGATCTTCTCGCTCTTCCATGGAATGGACTCTAACCCAGCAGAAAGGAGATCACCATCACCACCACGCATTCCCCCAGGAAAGAAACAAGCCCTTAGGCAGGCATGGATCATCATGAAGGGTTTCTGAGCAGCCAGGGGGAATCCCAAGTGACACTGGCTGCCCAAAGCAGAGGCACTGCTCCAGAAGGGCTGTACATGGCAGTTCCATGTGCACGAGCATTCAAAGGCTGTGCTGAGCAAACACAACTCAAAACCAGCATTTCGAGTCAGAGTCATTATCCCTGTATTATCACATAATTACAACTAAAAAAGGTGTGGGGAACCGGAAGCCTTTAATAACTCGTCTACTCTGATTTAAAAAAAGGGTAAATCTGATCAAACTGCTGCTCACAAACAGCACTCAACCACTGCTTAACAGTGAGGTGGGTCTGATGACCCTGCAAAGCAAAGGGGACGTGGCAACCTTGTAACAAACAAGTCTCTTTAGAATTCCTTGACCTATCGCTTAAGCAAAAATTCCTGAAAACCTGGAGCAATTTCATCTTGAAGGGCCAGCAGAAACATCAAATAGCAATTCAGACTAAGAGGTGTCACACAGACGTTTCAGTTAAGTCAATTGACAAAAAGAAGTAGAATATCAGAATATTTTCAAACACTTCACAGCATGTTTTCATGGGATCTGACAATGTGAGACAAGTCAGTATGGAAACAGGCAGTATGTAAAAACTGACATATTCAAGGGGCTGAGTGTGTTTGACAGCACAGTGAAGTCTGTTGAAACACAAAGACACATTATTGACAGGCAGGAAGGAAATGGATGGGAAGGATTAATCATGACACCAAGTTCACTGTGTGCAAGAGACACAAAGGGGCAACAAAAGTGAGGAAAAACTGCACACATGCAAACCTCAAAGGACACATGAAGCTACCAGACAGAGCAGATGAGCTGCTATCATTAGCACTAAAGGATTACATGAGTGAAGAGAGAACAAGGATATTTAAGGATGCAATCTGGAAAGGGCCAGAGGCCAAGCCTCTGTTAGCTTGGGCTCATCTCATCCCTTACAGTATTCTAATCAAATTAAAGCATCTACATATGTCCATTTTTTTTCTTCACTGTAACTGTTAATGAAAGTAGAGGAGGCCCAAACATCACCTCTGAAACACCAGATACAGCTAGAAAAACTTAACATTTTAAACATTCCTAAAAAAAAGGTTTGAAATCACATAAATTGCAAATCAGTAATGAAGAACACCAAAGTAAACCAAGATCCCTGTACCAAAGTCACAGACCAAGAACATAACTGAGTGGGCAAGTGAACAATGGTAAGATTGACATATTGACACACCAGGGAAATTGCCTTATTTCTTACCAAGCAGGAAAACTGAATTTTAAAGTCCGTAATGGCCCAGCACAGAAATGGCTCCTCAGATGATCTTGACAAACCAAATCCAACCAGCCCTCCAACCCACCTACCTTTTCTCTGCTGCTGCAACGTTTATGGTGTCCATAATGTTTTTCACAGTATCTATTATCTGTTTAGCTCTGATAGTGTGCTGTTCAAACTTGGTTTTCACGGCTGACTGCGAGATACACTCCTGCGAGGGGCCCAAGCCACAACACATTACTGCAATTCCATGCCAACACAATCAGGAATTTCATTGTCAGAAAGCACATGCTGCCAATTTTACCATGAACTTAAACCAGTGGGAAGTAAAAAGGGAGAAAGTATAAAGAAATTAAAAGACAACAGAAACTGAAATCTCAAATGAGTCTATAGCAGCAAATCTGCCTTCGTGTCTATTCACAGTAATGTGTATAGGTTTTCATTCTTTTAAAATAAATAAATAATGTTAAAAAAAAAAAAAAAAGAAAACTTGGATGAATATATAAGATAAATCTATCTCTTCAGGAAATTTTCAAAACCATCTCTTTGGAATTACAAATGTCAAATATGAATGCAAGCAATGTGGCCTGGCTTCAGTTTTCTTTGTTGCACTACACAGTGTTACTTTGAAGAGACAATTCTGTCAATAAAATTTTACATTCTCATGTCAATATGGACAATTCAGGAACAAAATATACAATTAGGAATATGAAACAATGATTTTCTTGTGGGATAAACAAAAGCTAAGTAGTCCTTAAAATATCTGCTTATTTGCCTATTATTGAAGTGTTAAATGAGTAACTAGAAAATGCTCTAACAATACAATTTCTAATCAATCTTCAATATTGAACAGCAATTCAGAAATACAGGACAGTGACTGAAGAGCTCTTGTGTTTGAGGGGAAGAAAGCCAGCAGCTGATTTCCTTAAACCAGATCAATGGAATTTTAAAATTGTTCTCCATCTGTGGATTCACTTTTCAAGGCACAGGTTTGGATTGCTTTTAGAGGACTCACCTATGACCTTAGCATATGCTGTAATTACAAATTTCAGCTATCTAAAAATAATAGATGAAAACAAAATAAACAAAATGAGTAAAATAGTCCCTGTTCCTCGACGAAGCAGATCTAGAAATCAGCAATGAAAGGCCAGAGTTTCTTAAATATCAGCACATTGTAAGAGCTAGACTAGGCACAGAGCAGAGTCTTCCCAATGTTAGTATGTGGTAGATAAAAGGATGACCATCACTCACAACACAATCAGAAAATCCAAGTTAGAGCACTAGGAAAAACACAAAGGTTAGTTAAACGAGGGGGGAAGATAAGAGGAGGACAGCAGCAGTTTTGCTGTTAGTCTGTACGTAAGTATTTACTGAAACCAAGATAAACTGTATTTCAACAGTCTAACCAAAACCAGTTACCTTCCAGCCCCTGCCAGTATCACAGTCAAGTGCCCAGTGTGTTCTGTATTCCATCCCTGGGCAGGGCTGGGGAAGGGCTCTGCAGCAGCTGCTCATTCCAGCTCTGCCTTGCCTCTACAGCAGCAGGACTCTTCCACCCAGCCTCCCTCCTCCACTGCTTCCCACAACACTTCTGCTGCCAGTATTTTTAAGAAACTTGAGAAGCACCCCAACCGAAGGCATGGTGGGGTTGGTTTTATGTAGGATATCCTCTAGGCACTATTGCACACAGTACAGGGTCCAGGCATTTCTTTGCTGTTTTAATAGGGCATTCTATGTATCTCACTGTAAAATTTCAGGAAATACACTGACTACTTTCTATTATTCCCCAATATAAAAATTCAGAACTGATCCAAGAATTCAATGCTTTAAGACTGCCTCTCTCCTTCCCTTTGTTGCAATACAGCTGACATAGGCAGTAGCACCACTTTTTAAAGCTACTACATGAATCTCTAAAATCTTAATTTCCCCACCGCTTACAAGTGCTTCTAGTAATGTCTGTATCAGTTTTTTTTAGCTACTTCAACCACTCTGTGCTTTGCAGACAAACATGTTTCATCTAGTTTCAGAATGACTTTTGCCCTCACACAAAAGTATATCTTACAAGCCTTTCAAAATTAGCCCAAATTTTTCTCATATTACAACTAACTAGCACTGGTGGGTTATTTCCAGATTTTTTTTTTTAATATTCTTTCTATACTGAGCTCATACCAGTCCTGGAATGAACAGGCTTTCCCATCAGGAACTGATACTAAAATCAGGGATGTGGAAGTACTGGAGAAGTAACAGTTCCTCTTCTCAGCCCATACGAAGAAGAGGGAAAAGCTGTCCAATTTTAGTGAAGACAAAAGCAGGGTGAGAGAATCCAGGAGGAGCAAACCCAGCAGATACAGCCAGGGGGATCAAGGCACATGTGGACAGGTCTGTGAGGTGACAGATTACTAAGAGATGTGAGCTGGACAAAAAAGTGAGAGATGTTTGGGAAGTCTGAGGAGGGCACCTGCAAAGGACAAGGAGCTAAAGGCAAGACAGACTGAGGCAGGGGAGGAGTCAGTGTTTGAGGAGGACAGACAGAAGCATCTGTGCTCTCATCCCTTCCCTTTCACACACTGGAATGTAATCCAGGATGCTGGGACTTGCAGCTCCTCTGTCAGGAAACAGAGTAAATGCAGAGTGCTTCAGGCAGAAGTGCTTAGGCTGTACTCAGGGCTGTTCAGCATCTGAGTTTGGTCTGGCAGTGCACAAGGCACGGTATCAGTGAGGATTTCACACAAAGTTCTCCCTGCAGCCTGAGATTCCTCATTAACACAGAGCCTAGATCTGCCAAGCAGAACTGATGACAACAGTATGGTGACATCAGCTACTTTATCAGCTCAGGTGACAGTAATTTGAGTATTAGGACTGAAGACTTCAGACCTGGTGAACCATTTCAGTCTCAGCCTTGCTTTAAAAGCACATAAACTGCCATTGTAACTTAGGAAACTGCCACAAAACCTGAATGTGAAAGAGGCTGCAACAACAAGCACTCAAATTTAAATTGCTTTGGCAATCCTAAATCAGAACAGTTGTCATTCTCTTTAAATGATGGGATCACAGCCCTATTCAAAGCTATTAATAATGGTTTCAGGATGAAACAGTCAAGCAGGGAAAAGCACTACAGAATCCACTCTCACTGCTGGGAGTCAAGTGTCCAGCAAATGTAACACGTTGTGAAAGAAGAAAAAAGGTTGATTTAAGGCCATGCAGTGCTGTCACGGAATTGTTCCTTGTCCCAGCCTCTGCCACAGAAACTTGTCATAGCTGTGATCCTGTGACAGATACTTCTCACTGTGGTGGCCAACCTGAGTCTGTGACATCTGATTTACAGATGTGCTGAGCACTCACAGCATCACATCATTCATCTTCATATTGAAATATCCTAAGCATTGAGTGCTTAACTGCAATTGTAAGAGATTTTGTCAAAAAAGCTTTGGGTACAGCAGATGGCAAAATACAATAAAGAACAATAACTGATTTAGAAGCTCAATTTCCACTTTTTTCCTGCTGGCTCAAAGTTTCCTACTATGGTTCTGAGTACCAAAATTGCAAAAAACATCTACGTTTGACTACAGCTAGTGACACAAGAAATGTCACGTCTCATGGAGCCAGGCCCTGCCAGTACCCTGAACCTACCATTTCAACACTTCAGTCACCTATCACATGAGTGTGGATAAGGATTAAATTTAGTCTGACATTTTCTTGTTTATGCAAGACTGAATCAAGCTATTATTTTAAAACCTTTCTGATATATACATATCATAGTTTTGCTAAGGTTAAATGGGTTTGTTGTAATGCAAGAACAAATACTTTTTAGAGGCAGTTTGACTTTTTTTAAATATTCATATACAAAACCATGGAGGGATACCCAAGAGGCCTCCTCAAGATATCCAAGAATGGCCTCAGTTAATTAAAGTTATCAAATTTAGCAAGCCAAATGGATCCTATCACAAAGAAAACACTCAACTGTCTAGCCAGTCCTCCTACTGTAGAAACTGTGAACTCCAACTATGAATATGGCTAAACTGAGGTGGAAGGCTGGATTCTGTACAGCACAAAGGATGCAAGGAGAGTGTTAATGCTCAGAGTAACAGAGCTAAGAGGTACACAATGGTGATAGATTCAAAACTCTGGCTTTAGAAATGTAAGTAAATATTTAGATTTACACTGATGAAACTGAATTTCTTACTGCAAACATTCACCAGCAGTGGCTCTAAGTGATACACACGTTTCAAGACCATAATTTCTTCTTACATAGACTATATTGGTCTTGAGATCTCAAAACATGAGCTAAGAGTTTTGGTCCCTTCCCTCACTGATATAATTCTCCTTTCCAACAACTACCTGCTACTCAAGGTGAGAGGGTATGTACAGAGCCCACAGAAAAGGCAAAGCTGTAGATGGTATAAATACCTTACACTCCTCCACTTGCTAACATGGGTAATGCTCAGTATAATTAAGTTAAGCATAAGAAAAAGCTACCTTTAATTAAAAACAGGCAGTCTAAAAAGCCCATCATAAATACCTCAAATATCTGCTCAAAATGTTGAAATTCCTGAAATCTTGTTTGAAATCCTTCAGCAAGTGCTCCACCTGTGAAACAACAGATCATAAGGGAGAAAGCAGTACCTCACAGCAGGGACTGCATCTTAAATATATTTATCGGGTTTTATAGTGTTTTTCTGTTTTTGAGGAAAAGCAGGAGCTCCTACACACCACCCTCTGGCATTCCTTGGGCCTTTTGTCTCCTGGCACTCAGAACTTCTTTTGCAGAAACAAAAAAGATGCGATTCCTTGCTTCTACAGGATCAATAACTTTGAGCTCATCGACCAGGAAAGTCAGGCAGCGCTCCATGTGCTGCCTACGCACCTAAGGAAAAGGACAAAAAGCTCATGAAAAAAAGGCAAAAACTGAGCCATCAACACATTACAACATGAGAGTGAGAAACAGATGCTGAACCACCCCTCTGATAGCAGATAACTGCCAACCCTACAGAGGCAGCAGCTGCTTTTACTCCTTTAAACAGATCTGGACACCACAATACTTCCTTCTACAATTGTATTTACAAAAGTCAGAGATCTCAGCCAGTTACTGGGGTAAACCCTTCAGTCCCCATACATGGAGAAATAATTCTCACTGCCAGCTGGCAGCTGTTGGGAAGATCTGAAGATCCAACTGCTCCCATCTAACGCTGCACTTTCCCAGGTACTCTATGCAGGTATAAATGCATAAACTGTGCCCTCAGGCTGCATTATCAATACAGAAACAAAAGGTAATACAAGTAAGATTAAAAAACAAGCTTAACTGTGGAGGAAAAAGGTTCTAAAGAAGTCTCCCATTTTATTACTTGCCTGCATATATTGTCATTTGAATTGCAAGTTGCTTTTTGGTCAGAACGAGGAACGGGTTATTTCCATTTTCTGACCATGTAATTTAGCCTTTTATTAATAAGACAAAGCTGATGTTTCCATATTAATACATATTAATTAACTGTCAACCCATGTAAGAGCCATCAATTCACTCACATCTTCCATGTATTCTGGTTCTGATGCAGAAGCATCCCATCTATTATTGAGGATGAAGATGTTTGGCTTGGAAAGTCGTTCGTTCACTTTATGGAAAAAATGCTTCTCCTGAGAATTAAAGCAAAAACAGAAAATTCCCCAGATATTCAAATAAGAGCCATGCATTCTTCTGTAACAGTTTATTACAAAAAATTCATCAGTATTAAAACCCACAGATATTCAGCACATAACAGGCTTAGGGTAGTTCAAAACTCATCAGTCTTAAAACTGATGCCAGTGTCAAAACTCAAAGACACCGCAACTTTCTGTAAAAATTGGTAAAAATACAAACTATGAAAACTTCCAAAAACAGTTCAAAAAACACTGATGCCTGTCTAGAACAATGATGTCTCCCTTACCTGAAGTACCAAGATGCTCCTGCTAACCCTGTCAAATATGGTTTTATATCCAGATAATACATCACCTAACTATTCTTCAGCTAGGCAACATCAGCTTGAACTACAGAGAAGTTCTTGCATGAGGACATATGGTTGAGACACAGCAAAAACAAGTCACTGATGAATGTCTTAGTTTAACAAAATTAAGTGTATTTAGGTCTCTTGCCTGCACCTACCACCCATTATTGCTGTTTACAAAGTCATAATGGGTAAGTCGTGATGGAGCAAGTCCCCACTCAACAAAGCTGAAACAGAAGAGATCTCTGGGCTGCCATAAACTTTTCCAGACTGCAGCAGGACTCCACCACATATCCTGGACACAGCACTGGAGATCCATTATTCTCCTTCAGCTGGGAATAAGCATGTGCAAACTACACCACTGCTGCAGAAATCAGAACTTTGTCTGAGGAGAATTTATGAGGCATAGTAAAAGAACTATTTCACAAAAAAAACAGTAGTGTGGTAGAGTAATGCCAAGTATTCTCAAACCTGTTATGGTAAGAGGCAAAAAACATGCTCAAGGAGGATGAGAACATAATTGTCAAAAGCTTTATCTGCAGGATAACTTATGTTATCTATATAATAATGAGATGTTCACTGAAATAACTTTTCTTTCTCCTTTAATTCAAAGACCCCAACAACTGTGTTATAGTTATACACATAACGTGAACAACTTATAGATTTTGTCCATACTAAAAGCCTAAAAGTGTCACTCGTGATATAACAGAGAAGATATGGCCACAGTGGTGCCAAATTTTCTTTTTCTTCTAAATCACATCTCTTGCATTTGACTCTTTGTGGACTCAGCTCAGAAGATGGAATGCAATGCTTTTAAACCTACATTCTTCTCAGACTTCTACCAAACTATTCTAATTTTCTCAGAACTAAAGAAATGCACAGAAATGCACAGAACCATTATTGCTAACACCTTCTTCAGAAGAAACACAGCCCACTGAGGGGAACCTGCAGCTCTGATCCTCAACACAAGGTGTGTCAAGGGAATTCACCCTCTCCTGAAAGAGGAACAAGACAGAACTCAACTCCATTCAACCAGTTTGCGTATTTTACTGAACTTATGGAGTATTTCTAGATATGAAATACTCCATAATTTCTTTGATAATACAAGTGTCTTCAGGTAACAAATACCAAGAAGGCAAGGCAAGACAAGCACTCTGTCATCCTTTTATGAGAAACACAACTGAACTAGAAATGACAATTATGACTCTCAAAGCAGAGAAAGCCAAGCCAGTAAGAAACTTAAATTTCCTTCTCCTTTTCCTAGTGAGGGATATACATTATTTCTTGCCTCCCACTCCCAAATCTTATTCACAGAATATAAGTGCAGTGATTCACCTTCTGTAAAGGTCTCAGCTATTCTGGTTATGTAACTGCTGAATATTTAAATGAAGAAGTAGCATAAAATCATTGCACATCATACCGTGTTCATGAGAGTTGATTCAGAATTGGCAACCAAGACAAACACATCAGCATCTAAGCAGAACTTGTCGATCCAGCTGTCCAGTTCTGTAGTGACATCTGTGCCAGGGCTGTCAAGAACAAAAAACACAAACTCTTATTCACACAGCAAAGAAGTAGTTGATTTTTATAAACTGATAAAAATAGAGTGGAAATGCCTATGGGCCTGGCAAGAAGTTAAAGAACTTTGTATCTTCAGGCTGATGCCTACTTCAAACTTAAGGTAAACATTGCACAAACCAATTACCATCTAGAATGTATCAGTCACTTGATCATTAGACTATCCACTCATTCCAAAATGCAATTTCTGATTAGTGAGTATGCACATATAAGTAATGGCCAAATGAAGAGACACGCAGTCCATCAGAAACCCTGACAGTCTCACACAATGGTTTCCCTGCTCAGATCCTAATTTTAATCAGAAGAGACTGTAGTTCATAAAACAGTTTTTTTCATTAATAAAGTCCAGGTTTAAAGCAATATGCTATGCAAGCTGTGCATAGATTTAAGAAGAAACCAAAATGAAGCCAAAACTATAGTGCTATCCATTTAAAAAAACCAAACATTAAGTGAAGAATGAGCACTAAGTCATGTTTGCAATACCTAAATTATTGCTGGTTCAAATTTTCTCAATTTAACAGTAAAAGAATGATTTGCTCTTTTTAAGTAACTGCTCTCTCAGAATATATACTCTTTTCTTTTCCCTTTACTTTTTACCTTTAGCAATAGAGGCCGTGCAGATCCAAGATCACGCATCCAAGAAAATAATACACTCCCAGTGATTTCAAAGTATAAGACAGAGATGGAACAAAAGCCACTGCAATTTATTAGAATTCACTCTGAGTGTTGTTTTCTTGAAAAAAATTATACTTAAAAATTCACTAACAAATGTGTGAATTACTCTCAAATTCAGTATTTATTGATTTACACATCAGGACAGATCATCTGAAGGTTTTACTACCAGGTTATAATGCAGTGGCCAGAAACAAAGGCATTTGGCATGGACAAAGCAATCACTACCAGAATTCTTCAAACACATCAACACATAGGAAATGCCAGCCTAACACAGGACACACACAGCTGACATAGTCACAACTACATTTTGAGGTCACCCATTACTTTGGCATGTAGGCACTGCAACTCTTATCAGAAGCTTTTAAAAATGAAGTCCACATTGTTTATACTTCACATGATCAGTCTGAAGTGTTTCAAGAAAGGAAATGGGCAAAAGGTTGATGCTGCGACAATCCTATTCACACTTCCATACTGTTTGTTTTAAAGGCAGAGTATCCTCAGCCAAAAGCTATTGCCTTTTTCAGCTCAGTCATAAGACACTTGTCTGTTCCAACTGCTACAAGGGCAGAATCAGGAGGGTGATGACAAGCAGCACATATAAAAGAACAAACTCTGTCCTTTCAAACAAAAAGCCTTTCAGGAATTTTGAATCTAAACCAATCTCTTTTCTAAACATTGTAATGGCTAATATCCTTAAGAAAATATTTACTAAAACAGAAAAGATACCTGTCCACTAAAACCAAATCATCTCTCAGCAGGGCACACTTTGACTTGGGCCAGAAGACATGGACGAGACAGCCAGCCTTCAAATCTTTATCCATGTGAAGTGCGTGAGCCAGCTGATTGACTGTCTGGAGAGAGCATTAAAGAGAACACAAACATGAATATGCACCTCAAACAAGTCTGTAAACCAGTCTAATTCAGTTCTCAAGCAAACTTGGACAGGATGTATCTTGAAGAGGGTAACAGAGTTCATACTTTGTTCTGCTGAATAGCTGTGATTTTTTTTTTAAGCTCTTCAACTCACCAGCATCTAAAGAACAAGTTGTGCCTTGAAACTAAGACAAGAGTTTCTTTTGAGCCACAGATGTTCCCTACAGGGCTGGACTGTGTGCTACTGAGCATCATCATGAATTTGCCTCAGATGTTTAACATATCAGCATAAGCAGTTCAATAAGATGAGCACCCTAAGTCCAAATGAAGGGCACATTCCAAATCCTTAATCGGTAACAGGACTTACTTAGTCCTATAAAAATAAATCACTCAACATGTGCTATGCTACAATGAGACACGTTAGTTGTTTCTCTAGAACAGCCAAGAAAAACTGCAGAGCAGAGCACTTTCATTAGCTTGTTCTTCCCTCTTAAATAAGAACTTAAAAATACAGAATGAGGGATCCTTAAAATTTTGTTGGACTTTAAACTGTTGTTAAAAAAAGACTCTTTGAGAATCAGTTCCTGTGAAAATTGGCATGAAATCATCCAAGAAATATACCTTAACACTCTTCTTTTCATCTGATCCTTCTGTCATAAGATAAGCCTTATCTCCATCAGTCCCTTCCACACTGAGGAAGCAGTTTGTTGTATGGCCAATCCCACTGGGAAGTACCTTATCCCACAGCATTGCATTAATGACTGAACTTTTCCCACTGCTTGTTCTGGAGGGACAGAAAACAAAAGCACTTTGAGCAGAGCACAGGAGCATTAAACACACTTTTTGCTCAACTGAATGCACCCCCACTGGAGTGCCCAGCCCCACAGAGCACAAGCTGGTTTGGGCACAGAGCTCCAGCCAGGAGAGTGGGGAGTGCTCATTCAGAGGAACTGGTCACCCACTCTACCTGCAACAACCTGAAGTCCTCAGCAGTGTCCTGCTTCACACTAACCCTCCCCCCCTCACCCAAAAATAGTTGAGGTTTAACTATTACACAACAGCATGAAGTTACATAGACTGTAACTCATTTTTGAGCCACTTCCAGAAAAAGTTCAGTGCTCACTGTAAAACAGTTCACAAATTTATTCAAAATGCCACAGGGAGAGTTGAGTTCTCTTTTTCCAGCTCAGAACTTTTTCCTTTTGCAAAAGGGAAGCTTTTCTCACACGTCACAGCTTGTATTTTTAACTTTTTGAAATATCAAGGCTGAGATATAACTAATTTTTTTATTCCAGAACTTTTTATAATTTTTCTTTAAATAACTAAACTACTTTTAGCAAAATGAAGGCAAGACCACTGTTCTACACATTTTTCCCAATACTATTACAGAATTTTTAGAACCATGAAGATTCACACTCCAAAAATATGTAACCACATGTTTATATGTAAGCACTGAAAAATCAATCTCTCTGAAGCAAAATGGACTAGCAGATCACACTGTTACTTCTATACTTAAAATTATCACACAGATCTATCAGACTGATGTTACAACCAACCAGGCAACCATCTGTTTCTCTTCAGCTGCTTACAGACAGAAACATGAACAGCTCCAAGTTTAGTTCTTCAGCACTTCTGATCACATATTAAAAAAAAGTCCTCAGCAAGAACAGACCAGAACAAAAAAAATATATATTAAACAAACAAAACCACCACCTTAAAAAAAACCCAAAAGCCATTCTGACGAACAAGACAACCTGTGACCTTCCCAAGTAAAAAACCAAAAAAATTAATTAAGTACTGGTAATTTTGTTCATTACCTGCCAAAAAATGCCACTTTCATGTGTCTCCGTGAAAGCACCTCTCCAATTACTGCCAACTTGTTTTTATATGCTTGTATTTTTGCTAGTTCATCTTCTGTTGCTATATGATCAAGCTCTGGGTTCTTGTATGTGGCTACACACAGAAAGGAAAAACATAAAAGCAATCACATACAGAGAATGTGTTCTGTGATACAAGGTGTAAGTAATCAGTACTTAAGATGATAACTGCAAATTTTAATTACAGTGGTTGAACAAAACAAGCAAAAGCCCGCAACAGACACTGATACCAGCCCTTATCATTTGACAGCTCTGCCACAAGCAGAGGTGAAATCACGACATAAATCACTTCAGATCAATTGCCAATCTAAGCAGCACTGGAGTGCCTCTGTGAACACAGCCTGATGGGCTCACTTGCCCAGTTGCCTGGGACACCTGCTTCCTTCAGAAAGGAAAGCCAGGACCTCTTATGGACACACCAGCTAAGCTGGGCTGTCGTGCCCCTGCAGAGCAACCAACTCTGTGTGGCTACACACATTCCAGGCTGCTAAAACCTCTGAGGGTGTGACCAGTGGTTCCCTGCATTGCATCACTGATGCACCTTTCTGCTGAGAAACGGGAGAACCTGTTTATCCTTCCTTCTATGCAAAAGAACGCACAGTAGTTATGGTCTATGGTCTACATGGCCAGATTAGTTAAGCTTTCACCCTCATGGAAAGGAGATCAGGCTGCCAACACAAGTGACTTAATTAGCTTTTCAGGTATATAGTCATGCCAGGCATTCCTTCCAGGACAAACTGAAAAAAACCCAGTGTCAAAAGAAAAACGTGACTATTTCTGAAGGGGCATGTTTATACAAACTGCGCAGTAACAGATAACATAAGGTACATTATGCTGCTATAAAAAATAATCAAAACAAAGGACAAGGCCCTCGTGTTTAAGAGGAAAGACAGCTCACCTTCCACAAACGCAGCTCCCTCAGTGACATAGTTCAGCAGCTGGTCGAAGATGGCAGTGATGGTCTTTTTGGCCAGCACAAAGTGCTTCAGTGGAGAGACAGAGGCTTCTGCCATGCTGCAGCTGCACGGAAAGGCGCATAAAGTGACCAAACACTCGGTACGCCCAGCTAATTAAAACTCATACACTGCTCACACAGCCATTAAGAAACAAAACGAAACAAAAAAGTCCGAAGCTGTGAACTCCAAAGGGCAGTAAACTCAGTTTGCACTGTTTACTCTGCTCTCCTCTCCTCACCACAAGCGCCAAGAGCGGCTGGCGAGACTCGGGCACAGGTTCGAGCCGATCTGGTGCTATCTGTCCCGGAAACACGAGGCCTTCCCCAAGTCAAACACGGCCACCGCCTCCCAACCGCCCCCGGGTCACCGCTGCCCGCCGGCCAACGACAGCCGGCCCGCTCCCTCCGGAGCCCCGGCTCGGCGGGGTCAGGCCGAGGGGCCGCGGCGACCCCAGCCCCTCATGGCGCTTCACTCAGCCGTGCTCCCTCACGAAGCCCCGGCTCAGCCCCGGTGCCCCACGGAGCCCCGGCTATGCCCCTGTGCCTCGCGGAGCTCTGGTCCGGCACCGGTCCCGCATGGAGCTCCGGCTCCCTCACGAAACACCCGTTCGCCCCGGTCTCTCACGGAGCCCTGGCACAGCCCCGGTCCCTCACTGAGCCCCCGCACCCCCTGGTCTCCCACGGAGCTTCCGGTCCCGGCCCTGTCCCTCACGGAGCCCCGCCAGCCCCGTCCGTGCCCGTCACCGCCGCCGCCGGGACGGGGGCGTCACTTCCCTTTCCTCTCGCGTGACCCCGCTCCTCAGTGCGGGCTGAGGGCGGCCGCCGCCATCTTGAGCGCGGGCAGTCGCGAAATGGAGGCGGGCAGAGCCCGGGCAGCGCCGGGATCGCCCCCAGGCCTTCACCCACAGCACCGCGCTTTGGTCAAACGCTGCCAAGTGACAACGCTGCGGGCTATAGGAGTTAAAGAGCTCCGATAACTCAGGCATTTGATCAGGATCATTAGGAAACGAGAACCAAAATGAAAATCGGCAACAGCACTCTAGAGAACACGTTATTTGAGGATTAGTAATCTGCTGTATTTGATCTTGCAATAATTTGTAGGATATAAACTTTGTCTTGAAGTCAATAATCTTTCACATTTGAAAAGGTCTTTTGCTCAATAAGAAACATGATCCAGGAATCTGACACAGATTTGTTAAGGTTGGAAAATACCCCTAAAATCGAGTCACACATCGGAACTAAGGGTTCAAAAGTCTGAAAAGCAAAGAATCAAATACATATTTCTCACAAATACAAAAGACCACCGAAACCCATCTTATGATTTTGCATAGCTTCTGCTTGGAATGCTGCTCCTGAAACAGCTGAACCCTGCAGGTACCAGTGAACAACCAGAATTTGATACTGCCTTGGAGAAAAATAAATCCTGGCACAGTCGTGGTCCCTAGTTTATTTCTGCCACTGCAGGCTGAGATGAGCTGCTCAGGCTGCAGGGTGACAGATCTGTGGCTGTAGCAGAGCAGCTGCACTCGGGTCACAGCACTCACCCAAATAACCCCGATGTCCTCCCTGTCCTTGGCACGCTCAGCCATGCCTCTCAGCCTTCCAGATTCTAGCCACACTCATTACCTGCTTCTCCTACTACTTAGTAACTTTCTTGCTTTAAAATGCAGATAGTGTAGAAGCCAGCAGTGCACTTGTGTTCCCTTTTAAAATGAGACATGCTACTCCTCCTGTACACTTCCATTTACTCCCTGATAGATATTAAAAAGAAAATACTAACATTGGTCCCTCATTTATAAAATCCAACCTGAGACGACCTTGGATACATTTCCTGTTTAGACGCTGCATTTTAGTTTGGAATGATCTGGCTTCACAGCATTCCTGTGGGGTATTGTTTTGATTCCCAGTTTAGACATCAGAAATGACCCAACTCAAAGAGAGTCATGAAGTTATTCATGTCAACAAGCAAGTCTGCTGTGTCACAGGGCTCTTTGCTGGCACAGGCCACCACCTCTCCTGCTGGGGACACAATGCTGGTCTACACAAATATATGCACTTCTTAAACCCCCTTATTTATTTTGGGGGATTTTTAAATGCCTTTTTTCCACTTCTTGTCACTGTCCCAGAGCAGCTTTTTCTCCAGAGCTCAGCTGTGCCATTCCACCTCTGTGCCATCAGCAGGAGCAGTTTTCAGAGAACCAGCATTCCCCCTTTCAGATATATGAGCAAAATTAACTTTCCATACAGAAAATAATTCATCTTAGTGTTTTGTTAACTATATTATTGCTACCATTTTATGCCAGGCAGGAAGAATGTGTTCAAAATAAGAAATCAGCCATTCTACCACAGATACTATCATTCTCTATACATACAAGGGAGTAATAAAATACAGCAAGACACCCTCAGGTTGCCCTTTTCAATGACAAAACACAAGATCTAGTAGTAAATCAGCATTTCAAAGTGACAGAAATGGTCTTGGCTCCCACAACAAAATAAACACTAAGTGGTTCATAGATTTTCCAGAAATACTTCTCTGGAAATTAGAACTTCCATTAATTGATAACATTCAGCCAAGTTTTATCCTTAGCTTTAAAAATCAAATCCAAAGTCACTTGCATGCCTTGAAGCTGATAACACCAAATCTCACTGATCAAGAAATGTTTGATACATTAACTATCCCTATACAAAGCTTGCATTAGACAGTCTTACATTACAACTTTACAATGAATGAAGAAAGAACTGTAAATTCCACCAGTAATTTATGGGTATGTTCACCATGGTATCTAGCATAATCTAAGTGACCCCACTCTTGTTTTTTTATCTGTCCAAGTATCCACTCAGAAATAGAGCTACAGAATGTGCTGTAAAAACTCACTTCCAATGATTACAATGGCAGGATAGTGCTATATATAATATAAACAAGTGTGTGAAATAATTTGAAAGTGATTAGTAAAAATTTTGTAACGTATCAGTCTTTTAAACCCCTATATAAAAGTTTAAAATTTACAGAGTTAAAATAACATTCCTCAAGTTACTAGTGGTGGAAAGATAATTATAAATATACAGAATTATTACAATAATATAGACTACTAGAAGTTTGCTCTAATCAGAGATTGGTGACATCCATAATTTCAGTGAGAGCTAAATTAGAATTTTACGCAAGAAATTAATTTTGTACATTCTCAGCAGGATCACTGCAAATTCCGTTTGCAGTTACTCTTTAGAACATGATCCAATCCAAACCCTAGCAATGTGTGTCTCCTTGGTGCATTAAAAGACAAGAACTGAAGGTAAATAAAGGGAATATTATGCGTGGAAGAGCGTGCTGTACATGTGTTGTACAGTCCCACAGATGGGACTTAAACACAGAACGAAGTGAACAATGAGGTCAGAAGGGTACCCCAAGAGAAAAACAGGACAATTGCAAAAGCTTATCAGGAGCATGAGGTGGGAAATGAAGGCTGTATGTGAATCTGGAGATGTCCATGCCTGGGAACTTTTCGAACACCTTTTTCTTTGGCAGGCCAGTGCTGTTCCTAAACACCAGTGCAATGACCTGCTGCCACACAGGGTAACATGAGCTGAATGTGGAACTGAGACCAGTGCTGGGTTATTTAAGCATGGAATTAGGTATTTGCTTTGTTTTTGTGCCTTTTTAAGCTCAAGAAAGCTGGTCTTGTACACTAGACATGAAAGAGCAGGATGACTATCAGAACTCGTATCACAACATGCAATTACTCCCACTGTCCCTCCCCCCAAAATCTGATCCATCACACTGCAAATGTGGTTATTCCTACTGAAACCCCTAGAACAAGGAAATTCACAACATTAAGTGCTATACATGCTTTAGTGATATAAAGATGAAAACATTAGAAATGTACAATTGCTGTTAAAATTGTATTTAATATCATATTTCAGTGACTGGAAAGTAATTCCAATTCTAACAAACTGATTACAGGGAAAGAAAGCAATCACACCGTCTCATGTATCTGAAGATGACTTAAAAGATCCTTTTCATTCCCAAATCTCATCAAACAATCACTACATTTATGAGGCAAATCTGCTGAATGCCTGAAATCCAAATGAGTTTTAAGGTCTTCAATCTGTCCCGTTGAATATTCACAGTATTGACACAAATAAATCCCTTCAGATAAATGAGAGCTTAGGTGCTTGCAATATTCCAACATACCTGAAAATCCCTTCCCACAGTCATCACAAACATGAGGGAATATTTTGGTGTGCTCAATAGCTACGTGCCTGTTGACATTTGTATGCAGCCTGCTCCTGAAGCCGCACACCTGGCACACAAAGAAGTTTTTGCATTTGTCGAAACTGATTTTGTTGATGAGGCTGTACTGGCCACGCTCCTTGTTGTTGTAGCTGTCGCTCAGCTCGATGAGCCGGCAGGCGTGCTCGTTCACCACGTGGCTGTGCAGATCCTCGGGGTCGTTTGTCTCGTGCTCACAGAACTGACACAGGTACTGCTCGTCACAGCTGTGCTCCTGGAAGTGCAGGTACAGCTCGCTGCTGGAGGAGAACTGCACATCACACTGCTCACACCAGTAAAGGTGGTCGTTGAAGTGGGTGTCTGCTATGTGCTGACTCAGATTCTCAAAAATCACTGTTTTGTAATCGCAGTATTTACAGATGTATGGATCCTCCTCGTGTAGTTTTATGTGTTCAATGAGCTGCACTTTGCTGGAGAAACTTTCTTTACAAACTTTACAGACATGAGTGTCTGTACATGTCTTATGCTTCAGGATCACGTGCTGCTTCAGATCAGAGAAGTACTTGCTGTTGAACTCACAGAGCTCACACTTGTACAAGCCACTGCTGTTGGCTCTCAGCAAGGGCCATTTCTGTTGAGCTGTGATATTCAAAGCCTGGTTCTTCTCAAAGATTTTACAGGTCTCCAGAGGGATTTCCTCAAGGTCCTCAGCTTCTAGCTTCTCAGGTGATACAGTCTGGGTTTCTATATCATGAACTTCTACAGCATTCACTTCTGTTGTAGAAATTTCTACAGTTTGGATATCTAGAGGTTTCTCTTCTTCTGTGGGGCTGTCACTGAATATGGGTGAGTCACATAAGTCTCTGCACATTCCATTGTTAGTACCTTTATCTGCAGGAGAAAATACATAATAGAAGGTTGAAAAAAAAAAACCACTACAAAACACCTGGGCCCGTTTTTAACTTTTCAGTCAGCTGCAGCAGCTTTCAAATGCAAAGACCAGTTATTTTTCCCCTGCCAGATTATGCTGTATTTTCAGCTAACAAAGCTGTACTCGAAATGATAAATCCTTCACCATTTCTGTCAAAGCAAGGAAGTTACATGAAAAGCCAGCAGTAGCTGTGCTCTCCAACCTCCCAGCACCGCATCTGCAAACACACTGACCTTTACCTTTATCCTTCTTTTTAGGGTCTGTACAGTGCATCCCAACGTTTGAGTGTGCCCCACTCCAGTGAGAGCTCCCGGCATGCACCGGACTCCCGTCATCATCTGTGTCCAGGCTGTGCACAGGACTGTGGAATCTACCTGCAAAGGGAAGGGAAGCATTTCCTTGTCACCATTTGTCCACACTAGCATCATCCCAATTCATAGATTTAGTCATAGATCTTACTTACTATTTATTTATTCTACTTGCATAAGTTTATCTTTATATACTAAGCACATCATAACATACATTTTTTAAAAAGTAACAATAAATACCTTGAAAATTATTTCCATACATGCAGAGAAAAACAAAATAATTCAAAAAGTAGCAACTCTGTCTAGAAGACTTCAGCAGAAAATAGTCAGCTGATTATACAGAAAAAAAACTTAAAATCCTTAAATGAAATGATACATTTAAAAGAGACAACTTAAAAATATTCTTCGATATTTCTGGACATTGCATTTTAAAATATGACATTTTCTAAAACTTCTGCAGACTTTATGGTTAATTATTAAAGAAAAGAAAAATAAATAGACTAAAAATCCACCGTCACATTTACTCTGCCAAGTTTCCATCCACTACTGGATGTTTTATAAAAAGGCATTTTGTTTTGCCAGGTACAAATCCAATTTACTGCAACTGTTCATAATTTCCATGTGAACTCATCAACTTTGTTATCTAGGTAGAGTATTTGAAGTAGTTTAATCTACGTTATAAATGTAAAATTGAATGGTCTTTTTGTTATCATTGTTTCTACTTTGAAAACTGCGTTTCAACTGTAACAATTGAACAACCTCCCACAAGTCTAAGGCCCATCAGATCACAAGGACACTCAGAAATCACCTGCTATATATTGTGTATTCTATTTGTTTCTATGAATAGGAACATGATACACTAAAGAACTGCAGAACAAGACCCCAAAACATAAACTTACTTCTGTTTATATCCGGCTGCCTCATGGAACAGACGCTATAGCAGTGGTCAGAAAAAATTCCACTGTTGTCTATGTATCTGCTTGCACCTGAAGAATCTAAACCAAAACATCAACAAAAAAAGTTTAAGTACTCATGTCTTATTGTAGCTACAGATGTATTTCATGTTCATCAAATTCTTTTCACATTTTTACTTGTTGTTTTGGAAGAATTCCTGTTGTGATTTACATGTTCCAGCTGCTGCTCTGATGTTTGGAGTATCAGGTGTCTGCTCCCACTGAGGACATTGACAAAGTGCATCATCCATTCAGTGCTGAACACTCCTCTCTACCCCCAGCCCAAATTTTACAGAATTCCTCCCCTCTGTGAAAGCAGAACCACCTTCATTTGCAGCTAAATCCAGTTCCCCCATGTGCAGGGAGTACAGAACAAACCGTTCAAGTGCATTGGCTCAAAGTGGCCCAACAAAGGAGCCTGCAGAGTGGGTGCTGCCCATTCAAGCCAAGATTTCTTACCCACCCTTTAAAATGTCACTGCTTTTTCATGTGTTGGCACATGTGGTCCCTTCTTGTAAAGTTATTATTCTGAGAAAAAATATTAACTTACTAAAGTGTACATAAGCTCTAGCTCTAGACTGACCTGAGTAACGAGAAGGATGCAGAGTCTTCCTTTTCCTCTTTTTAGGATGTTCATTCATTTTGAACAGTCTACATGAACTGTAAAGTAAAAACATTAAAGAATTAGCCTTGTTTGTATCTAGTTTATCTTTTAGAACCTTATGAAACAATACAAGCATTTTGAAAACCTGCATATCAAATACAAAAGCTTTTTCCTACTCCCTCTTCTTGCCCCCCAGCCCATTTTGATACAGTTAAGAAGCCACTAAATGCACACAACTGCTGAAGTCAGTTTCACATTCCTGCCCTGGAGCAAAAGAAGGTTCACCTTAAAGACAGACATGTCAGAACTCCAGGTACTCCAGCACTCAGGGTCATCTACAAGTCTTCTCTCCAGCATTCTTTTTGTCAGAGACAGGACATTCTGAGGCAGAGCCCTTTAGAAACAAGTTTTAGTGTTTAAACTACTAACACAGTCATGTTCTCTTACCAAAAATCCTAGACTCTTCAGTATCAGGAAGCAGAGCAGCTAAGAAGCTGATGGCTGTACAGCTTCCAAACGTAGTGAATGCATTAGCTCAAGAAGATATTTCACCTATGGAGTGACAGCATTTTAAAACACTTAAAACTTTAACACAAAATAGAAAAAATACAGACTCAAATACAAGTGATACAAATACTACAAAGAATGAATCTATGGAAATTGACGCTAGAAAGCAACATAAGAAGTTGGTATTAATTTCGGTTTAGAGCATCAAAATTAGTAAGATAGTTGCACTGGTATATTTCTTTTGTCTCAAGTTAGTTGGCTTTTGCTGCACTTGGCAGTTCCTGAGAGCGAGAAAAAATATTTGGAAACGAAACACAAATACTTGAGCTATATATGGGACAAACAGCCTTGAAGAAGAAAAGGCTGCAAACAAGGGGTGTGATGTGGGTTGCCATAATTGAAGAGCACTTGCGGGCCCAGGATATTCTGTAGTCAGTGCCATGCACCAGACGTGAAAGGAGGGAGACAAGGGCCCTGATCAGGTGAACTGTGTTCCCTTGAGATTATATATTTTCTGAACTAAACTTTTACTTCAAAGGATGGAAAAATCATTGATTTTAACGTTATATCATGATCTAGAAGTATCAGTACCCTCATCGTTTTCTGTGATTGCAAGGGAAGAACCAACAGCGCACTGACACTGCAACTCTCACCCCAGGTAAGGCGCTTGAAAAGCTCAGCCTGTTCTCCACGGACCGGACCGCGGGGCAGCAAGGCGGGTTGTTCTATTCCCGCGGCTTTCCCTGGCCCTGGAAAGCGGGATGCAGGCCCCGAGAACCGGGATCCCGATGGGTCCCGGGGCGGCGCGGCCTGCGCGGAGGTCGCGCGGGGAACCCCCGGCGGGAGCGCGGCAAAGGCACCGCTCCGCCTCGGCAGCCGC
>VZTT01041044.1:167178-212866 GCA_013400855.1 Buphagus erythrorhynchus | reverse complement strand
CGCCGCCCGCAGCGCCCCCTGCCGGCCCCGGGCGCCTCCACACCCGCCCGTCGCCATAGCGACGGGGCCTAAATAAACCTTTCGTTTATATTTCTGTGTGCCCGATGCCGTCTGCACAGCCACGCTTTCATCTACAGGCCTCGTCCAGGGCTGTAAGGCAGCTGGCAGCCTGCTTCAGAACAGTGTCAGCACTCAGATTTTACTCAACTGAGAGGGTGATGGCAAAGCCAGAACCTGATAAAGCTCAACTTTACATTTTGTGTCAGTGTAGAAGCTGTCCCTTAGACCCACTGCATAGAAGAATCAATATAAAGTGTATCATAAACATATATACAGTACAAGAAAGAAATATATACGTACAAGAAAAACAAGGAGTTATTTTTGGAGAGGGTGCAGTGGGGGCACAAAGTGAGGAGGGGTCTGGAGCATCTCTTGTGAGGAGAGACTGCAGGACTGGCCTGGTTATTCTGGAGGAAACAGGACTGAGAGGGGATCTCATCAATGACATAAATATTGCAAAGGCAGGGCCAGAAGATGGTGCCAGACTCTTTTCTGGTGGTTCCAAGCAACAGGATGAGGAGTAATGGCCATAAATGAAAATACAAGGAGTTTCACCTCGACACAAGGAAAAACTTCTTCACATTGAGGGTGGCAGAGCACTGGGACAGCTGCCCAGGGACATTGTGGATTCTCCCTCTCTGGAGACTTTCCAAACCCACCTGGACGTGTTCCTGTGTTACCTGCTCCAGGTGACCATGCCTTGGACTGGATGATCTCCAGCAGTCCCTTCAAAAACTAACAATTCCATGATTCTGTGAAATATGTATAAATAAGGGTTTGAAAATTAAAATAAGTAACTCTCCCTTTTCCAAATTTATAATCACATCTGTTTTTGCTGATTTCATCTTCATTTTTTATCATGCCACAGGAAAAAGCACCAAATTGTATTGGTTCACAAAGCAGAACACTTCAAACAGCATCTTACTATTTTTAAAAAATACCCCATTAATTTTGAAGACATGAGGGAGGCCACTATGGTCCCTTATTTCCATGACTTAAAATAACTTACGGAATTTTGCTATGTGTTTCATTCACTGAATTGTTTTGCTCTGGGTTAGCCTGAATTTACCTAGCTTTAAGAAAAAGTTTTGAGTTAGCAGAGAATCCACAATATCCCTAATGGTGTTACTCCACTGATTAGTTAAAAAAGAAACTATACCCTGCTTCTGGCCTTAGTTTTATTATCTGGCAGATGAAACTGGACTTACTCTGTCTATAAAATCCTACCTTTAGCCTTTGTCCTGAGGCTGGAAATGTGCCTTTAGCATAATGTGATTTGCTTAGAGCCACATGGAAAAAGCTTCATCCTATGATCACACAGGAGTTTTGGTGGTAAGCAGCAAAACAGAACTAAAGGTGTCCCTTTGCTGGCACACTGCTGAGCCCTCAGACATGAAATAAATGTGGTATGTCTACGATCTTGTTACCAATCAAACAAGATCCTGGTCTCCCGGTTCAGTTTGTTCTCTGCTTTTTATTCCAGCCATGGTTGCTGAGGTTTCCCCAGGACAGCTTGTGTTAAAGGTCTCATAAATTCGCTATAGCCACCCAAATGGGTGGATGCCCACATACTTCTCCCTCTATTCACCAAAATGTTTTCCATGCAAGTGTTCCAGGAAAGCACTTTCCCCAGTTCCCAGCGGAGGGCAGTGATGAGAACCTAAAATCCATACATAGCAAAGGGAGAGGAAAAAAAAACCAAACCCAAGCCCAAGCCTTTGTTTTGAATTCAATCCTGCTTGTGAGGCAAACTCAGGCAGACCAAAAGCATCTTATGTACCTTTTGACTGATTTATTCTCCACCCTAAGCAGCACAGCCCAACACCACTTATGTGAGATAAAAAGACAAGGCTTCAAGTGAAAGAAAAACATCTGAGGAGAATCTCCTTTGAAGCTGCAGATCCAGTTCAAAGTCACATGCATCAAACAGAGCTATCAATACTTTAGACAGAAAAGCCAAAATGAGTCTTGTTTTCTAAACCACCACGTGCTTGGGATGTTGAGAGAGCTCTGGGTGAGGTTTTAATCACTCAGAAGAGATTCCAACTGAAAATACAGAAAAGCCTATATGACATTCACATTCTTGTTTAAATGGGCAATATAGGTGATGCTCATTTCAATTAGTGGGGATGTATCCTGACCAAAATAAGAACGGGGTAAACCCTTTCTTCAAGGCAAGCAGTTAGCATAGCTCACTAGGATAATCTTCACTGGAGGCAATTTGTTAGTGTTTAAAAGGACATGTGGGAGGTTACTTGACGTATCTTGTCTAGCATCAGGTTCTTTGCTCTTGTTACATGGGTTCAGACTTTAGATTGAGTCTTTCCAAGGCAGGGTGGAAAACAGACTGATTTCTGAGCATAAAATCAAGAGGGCTTACTGAGATTTCCATGCTAAAGCAAACTACCCATTGCAAATCTTTCTTGTTTCACCAGCATTATTTTGGAAATTTTCTGTGATTTTTTCATGTTTAGACTTAGAACTACCACAAAAATCACATTCTCGCACTAAATGGCAGTAAAGTCTAAAATTTGTATTTGAAAAAGAGCTGATGATCCTCTTATCCTGAACCATCCTGTGCAACTAACACACAGTTGTAGCCACTCACAACCATTTCATAGTTATTAGGAAAAGGTAAAACTCACCTTACATGTAATAAATACAAGTTTAACCTGTTAGTTCAGGTTACTGAAGTAGCTAGCTCCAAACTCCCAGCAAAACTTTTCAGACCAGAGCTCTGCTGAAGCTTCAAAATAAACATAAGGATGATGAGGTCCATCTTTTATTATGGAGTTGGTCCAGCACAGACTGAGCACCTGCTGGAGCACAGCCCTTCTCAAAGCTGGGCAGTGTGACCTGAAACAGAACTGACCAGTGTAAAAAGTTTAGAGCTGACTGGAGATAAAAATGTTTTGAAGGGGCCTGATTAAAAACCCTGACACTTGCCTCATCCCTCCAAAAAAAAGTGAAATCCTCAGAAGAAAACTCAAATCCTTCCCAGCTCATTAGCAACTGGAGTCCAAAGTAGGCCAACATGTCCACAGAAGGAGTTCCTTTGCAGCCTCATGCTCTCATACTGCCAGTGAGTAATTCCCCCAAATATGTTTGTCACTCTTTCAAAATTAGTATTGGATACAAAATATAACCTTGTTTGTTTGTTTGATTTTCTAAATCATAATTTTGGTAATGAAAGCATGAAGCATATTTTTCAAAACCAGACTGATTTAGCATGGACTGTAAACCATCCAGCTGAAACACTTCAATAACATCATCCTTCTTGTCACAGCTTTTTACAGCCCACGTCTAAAACTAAAATAAAATTACTTATTTTGAGGATCAGCATTTACAAGAACAAATTGCACATGCATATTGGACTTTTCACTCCTAAATAATGCAAATTCTATTTCTGTTACCCTCAAATTAACTGAGGTATGCAATTTCCATTTCCTCTCTTCTAGCCTTTTTCAAAGGCAGAGCTGCAACACCAAATCACACACCAAGACTGAATATTCCTTAAATTCTTGCTTCAGAATTCACAAGTGTACCAACCATATCATTTTAATTTAGTTGTTAGTATATACATTAACACTCAAAAGTGTGATAAAAACCAAACAAAAGTAGTTTTTTTTAATAAACAGCATGATACAGACCGCGAAGATAAATAAAAAGCAGACTTTTTACAGTTTCCCATGAACATGAACTACAATAAGTATCATAGGCCAAACTTTTGTTACTTGAGTAGCACAGCAGAAGGATTAAAAAAGGGGTTGTGGGGTTTTTTTTTATTTGAAGTACTGCAAGAGTATTCTCAGTATGACAACACATGCATCTTGCTGCATCTTAAATACTTTTTGGCCCATTATTACTAAAAATGTCTTGCTTTCTACCTAGTTTACCACAGACCTTTATCACAGAATGACACACACATGGCAACATCCTCCCCTGCCCCAGTAGTGGTTATTTCAAAGGTCATTGTCTCATTTTTAAAAGATAATTGAAGCACTGGTGGGGGTTTTTAGTTTCCCTTTGATGCAGCCAGGTAACTGCTCCCAGCTTCTGTGAAGTTACACAGAAGCATCGAGAGCTGACACCCTCCTGGGCTCTGTTTACCCAAAATGCCAACAGGATCCTGGGCTGCCTTAGGAAGAGCAGCTCAAGGGAGGTGAGCCTTCCCCCTGCCCCTCTGCTCAGCACTGGTGAGGCCACACCTGGAGCACTGGGGTTCCCAGTACAGACCTGGGTGGATGTACTGGAATGGGTCCATGAAGGGCTATAAAGGTGATGGATAGGAGAGGAGGCTGAGAGGGCTGGGATTCGTATCCTGGTCAAAGAGAAAGCCCAGGGGGATCTGGTCAATGTACATAACTACTTGATAGGGAGGAATAAAGACAGGCAAGGCTTTTCTCAGTGCCCACTGAAAGGATATCAGGCAATGAAATGAAAGATAATTCATATAAACATTATGGAAAAAAAAATGACTGTGGATTCCTCTTTCTCAGAAAGACTCTAAACCCAGCTAGACAATGTCCTGGGCATCCTGTTCTATTGCTGACCCTGCTTTGAACAGGGTGTCTGAGCTAAATGAACTCCAAAGGTCTTTGCCAACCTCAATGGTTCTGTGAAAATTCTCAATGGCAGTTGTGTTGCCATTTACAATGACAACAATACTTACAAAATTTCAAACCCGAGAATCCAGGACTTCAGACTGCAGCTATATATTTTTAAAGCCCTTTTCTCCACCAGAGAAGTAGATTTTGATAATGTAGTGGATATTCACAGTTAAAACTTGAAGAGGTGCAAGGGGGCAAAGAGAAAGGACGATACTCCCAGATAATGAATTACACATTTATCTTCACATGAGAAATGAAGAATTTGGACCACAGCTGCTATAAGACAAGAAGATGAATCTATTCCTTTTCTTTTCCCAGCCCCAAATGACACAGTAAGACAGTTTTGGACAGCCTGGGGCAGTTGATAATTCAGGATATAGAACATTATTAATAAAGCCTGAAAACAGATGAAAAATAGTTAAAGAAACAAGGCAGAATGAGATTCCAATCATTAATATCCATACTTTGGCTCGCAGGAATTAACTAAACTACAACAGACATAAAGAATCTTCAAAAAAACAGCTTCTGCCTGAATTAGACCTTCAGGAACTTCAGCAATACAATTAAGTCAGGTTTAGCTGTGATTAATTCTATGACTGGAACAGGAGTCTAACAAAATGGATGCAGTTACACTGAGCTGAATGGCTCCTGAAGCAGTTTAATAACTACTGGGAATCAGGCACCAGAATTTCAAAAAGAATCAAGACAGAATAGTGTATTTTTTGCCTTCCTTCTGCCGCAGGAATATTGCATCACATACAGAAGTGACAGTAAGGACACTTAAAACACACACAAACCAGTGGGGACACTAACTTCAAAGTACAGGCAGAACATTGCTTCAATTGATCTTCTCTTACAAATATTTTATGATGTTCTTATGCTCTGGGCATGTCCCAGAGGGGTGTTGCAGAGAGAAGAGAAGGGACAGAGGGATTCACCTCTGGCTTAGAGTCAAGAGCACTAACACAACAAGACCTCAGACTTTTCAGAGTCTAGCCCATAAAGCTCAAAAGTCCAGAATACTGTATGGCAAATGAAGAACAGTGATTTTTCCTGAGTGTGGGTTCAACAAGTCTGTATGCTACAAAAGAGTAGGAAGAAGAAACATTTAAGCTAGCAAGGAACAAAAATACTGAAGTGTCAAGAATGAAACAAACTGTAGACAAGACCACTGTGCTTTTGGAGAGCTGAAAAGGGTACTTTGTTAATAAAGACTATTTCAAAGTAAAATTATTAAGTGTTTAACTGGGCTGGTACTAAACATTCCTCTCCTTATAAGAACCTTTCATACTGAATCACAGGAATAAATAATCTGGAATTCCATACGCTGTTGTGAATCCAGAGCGATTCTGATGAAGTGTTGTATCAGCATAAAGTGAAATCAGAACTTCTCAAAGAGCAGAGCACCTATAGGTTTGGTTAGTGTATGCAAATAGAGAACTTCTATAGCCAGTTTCCAGTTGGCTGCCCTTCATTAACACAGATGTAAAAAAAAAAAGTAAAACTATACAAAGAAAAACCCCAAACCAACATGAGCTGCAGGGGTGGTGAGCTACACATCACTTGGGACAGATAGAGCCCTGCCTAAACTGAGACAACTTTCAGCACAAAATAAAAGATGCAAATTCATTATTTGTATGAAACATGTATTGCAAAATTAAATTTGGATTCAACAATCTGCAACAACATCCACAGCTATATAGTATTTTTAGAAAACAAGTGTGGTTCTTCCATTCAAGTAAAACTAAAACAAGTGAAAGAAGTTTAAAAAAAAAATACTAGAAGCAGCAAGTTACAATTCTTTCTGTAATACCACACCACTTTCACTTACTTGAAGTAATTTCAAGATGTCAAAGACATCAACAAAAATAGTAATTTCAAGTGGCTTTTCTGATATTTGTGTTTTGAATGGGTCCAGCCCAGGTCTGCAACCTGTACAGACATGCAAAACAGGAGGAATTCATAATTACTATTAAGAACAGACATTTGAACATGCCAGTTATATAATGACAAAGCAAAGACAATACCTTCAAATTGTCAATAAACATGGGCTACTGACCACTGAAGGGCATTTAATACTTTACAGAAAAAGGAAAGTTGGCATAAAACCCCACAAACAACTCGCCAAACCACCAGGGTCAAACAGCAGGGTCATCACAAACAAAGTTCTTACAAACCTGGTATTTTCTATATTGTTCTCAATATGCAGGCTCATATCTTTTCCACAAGATGCCAAACCACTTACAATTTTGGTTTTATTTAAAAGTCTTTTTTTTAAAAAAAATTAAAATTATACTGGAAGTCTGTTTCACCTATGAAAAAACTACTAATGCACCCTTTCAGACAAAGAAGTATGCATATATAAAATCAGTACAGGTACTTTTTCTGCTACATTTAGGAAAGCAATGAATGTAATTCTAAGTAAAACTAATATGCAGCAGCCTGTTCTGTCTTTATATCAAACACAGTTTCACAGCTGAAAAAGTTACTGGTTTTAAATTTTATTTCACTAAAACACCATTTCCTAGTGCTTTTTGATAAAACACATGGCCCAGCACTGGGCTCCTTGCTCTGGCAGTCTTACAAGGAAGTTCTGCAGGAGCAAGGAGCCCAGATTCACTTCAAGCCCAAAATAAACTACTTTAGTATTTTGTGCAGCCGATTCCCAGAACAAAGGGAGCATTTTCAAATCTCCGTGAAGTGGGAATAGTTAAAAATAAGCCAAATTCCAAGTTATTTCTGTAAAAATCTAGGACTCAGTTACAAGTGCTTTCATGGTCTGTAAGCAGATCTTCTTTCTGATACTGAGAGCAGATGACATGCACTCACTTCCACCAGGGTAAGCAAACAGTGCCTCCACTATCCTCAGTGAAGTTACATCAGCACGGAACTGCCGTGACAGGATACAGTAATTAGGGTTCAACACTTTGAAGCTGAGAAAAGGATTGTTGTTTTCTGTGAAACACTGGCAGAATGTTTTTCAAATGCCCATCCTGATTATGCAAAAAAACTGGTTAAAGCCCAGGAGCTTCTCCTACTTTTTAAAAAAATTGTTGAAAGGCTACAATTACCCCAAACTGTATTTTGTACCACTCTGAAGTTTCCTTTCTTTTACTGTATGATTCTCATAATAACTTCTACAGCTTATGCACAACATTTACTTGCAGTAACTTCTGGAAAAAGAGCCTGCCCCCTCATACCTCTGTCTGGGCAAAAAGGGTGCGGAATACTGTGCTTGAACTGAAAGACATTTATACTCATATTTACAGAAGGGCTAGGAAGGGGCAAAGTACAAACAAATTTGGCCTCATAACACCCAATAAATTTGAGTTGATCTTTTCACCCAGGCTGGAAAAGGCTGACCATTTCTTGCATAAACGAGGTAAAGCATTGTTTCAACACCAGATAAATACGGATAATATAGCACCTAATGTGATGTCTGTGCAACAGTTTTACTCAGTTATATTAAGAATTATAGCCAACAGGGTTTCAGATTTTGTGAACTAAACTTAAACTGAAACTAACCCATTTTAAGAGCTAAACCATTAATTATTGTGTGTTGACTGCAAAGTAATAGATACATGGGTAACTTTGCTCTAGAAAGTACAACCAAGCTTAGCAGGAGTTAAAATATTCATATGAACAAAAAGGAATATGTAACAGTCAATAAAAAGAGCAATGGGAAGTCTATTGGACCACTCCAAAATATTTCATAGAACTAAGGAAATAAAACTTCACATTTCCCATACTATTCTTGGAGCTTCTATAGTTTTCACAAAACCAGGTTTCCCCCCCACAACATCAAGTATCCACGCATGCAGTAATCAGCTGCAGGATCCTGACTTTGAAAGTGTCTTGAAACACCAAAGCCTCGGCTTTACAATCCCCGAAGTCTTTCATAACGTAATTGATTGCACATTTTTAATATATTACAATTTGCTAATTGAAGCCAACCACTCATTACCTCATCAGTACAGCCTGCACGAAGTACAGTTTATTTATATGCTTATATTCTAATCTAACACCAACTGTCAGCATATTTTATATTACACGTGGTATTGCACTTTCTGAGTGGCACCTTGGTGCGTGTTTGCAAGTGAACAAGCTGAACCCCCAAACGCCCCAAACCTTTGGAATTCAAGTGCTGCCAATCTAGCAAGTTTAAAATGTTAAGGTGAACACCACCCACAGAACTATTATGGGCTTCACTAACTTTAAAAAACCTCTTTAGGAATTAGAAAAACAGTCCTACCTGAAGTTGTGCATAAGGGCAATCTGAAATCCTCGGTACTCTGAACAGTTTCAAAACATGGTGCCAATTTCATTGATTGCACACATTGTAATTGTGTTAAAGGACAACAACTAGATTCACAAATATATATTACACACACGCACAAAACAGACAAAGCTATAAAATGTTTGGTAACTCCACATGCTTTGAGCTAGCCAACATATCTGTCTGCTGAACTGCTAATTATTGATCATATTGAGAATCTAAATTGCTATTTCTGATGTATCTTAACTGGATTCAACAACCACTTCCAAAGGAGGAAGAAAGAGGAGAAATGGTAGACCCAAAATTTGAGGGTTTAAATGAGCGTTCTTGGAATAGCCACTATATCACTTCAGTAATGTGAAGAGTGATTCCCAAAAATTTTTTTAGAGACTTAGGCCAAGTTCACCTCTGGCTTTAGTGGGTATATTCCCACTACTTCACTGGTACTTGTGTCCTTTTTCACTAGGGCTGAATTTGGTCCTAGGAGTATGTCTGATCACCTTCAGTGACGTTAATGAAAACGGGAGTCTTGGACAGATAGAACTGGGTTGCAAAATTAAGAGAGTTAATATTGGACAAATCATGTAAATAAAGAATATATATTAATAATAGTTCCTATTATATAAATAGCCTTTATAAAAAAATAATCTTTCAATAATTTTAATAACTCACCTTTCTTTAGGTTCTGGAAAACATGTATGAAAAAAATCTATTCAGTTCAAGTTAGATTAAAGCAAACCTAAGATGAACACTACAGCTCTCTGTTGCACTAAACCCAATTCTGACCATTCAATTTCCAGGTTAGTCAGTTTTTGGGGATGATAGGGAGTTTCTTTGTGAAAGTATGAATTGCACCCCTAGAAATACTGAGCAGAAGAAACACCATACTGAGTGGGCTTATTTCCTACTGCTTTCAGAAACTGTGCAGGACCCAGAAATCAAAGGGCCACCCAAACCCCACAAATGTTAATGCCTCTGAGCACATTTAAAAGGCACTGTCCTTTCACTACTGTTTTTAGATCTTTGAGCTTCAAACTCCTTCCCTTTAAACTATGCTGCATTCAAGTATTTGCTATCACTTGAATTCTCTTTCCATTCTTCACAGTCCAGTATAGTCTCTACCTGCTGTACCAGATCTAAGGTAAGACATGATGGACTCTTATGTTCACACTAGCACTATTTTCTTTTTCCTTCTAATTTATCCTATCAAATGAGAAAAGGAAACATTCTTCCAAGTTTACCTTTTTGAGCTTAAGGCATAACATGAATGTCGAATCATAGAATATGCTGAGTTGGAAGGGACCCACAGGGATCATTGAGTCCAACCCCTGGCCCTGCACAGGACATCCCAGGAATCACACCCTGTGCCTGAGAGCCTTGTCCAAACACTCCTTGAACTCTGTCAGGCTTGGGGCTGTGACCACTTCCCTGGGAGCCTGTTCAGTGCCCACCACCCTCTGGGAGAAAAACCTTTTCCTAATGTCCCACCTAAACCTCCCCTGACTCAGCTCCATGCCATTTCCTCAAGTCCTGTCACTGGCCACCAGAGAGGAGAGATTGGTACCTGCCCCTCCACTTCCCCTCGAGAGGAAACTGTAGAGCCCAGTGAGGTCTGAGCTCAGTCTCTTCTCCAGGCTGGACACACCAAGTGACCTCAGCTGCTCCTCATATAGCTTCCCCTCCAGAGCCTTCAACATCCTTGTGGCCCTCCTTTGGACACTCTCTAATAGCTTAATTTTTTTTTTTAGATTGTGGCACCCAAAACTGCCCACAATATTCAAGGTGAGGCCAGCCCAGTGCAAAGCAGAGTGGGCCAATCCCCTCCCTTGCCCAGCTGGTGATGCCCCCAGGACAGGGTTGGCCCTCCTGGCTGCAGGGCACTGCTGGCTCATGTTCAACTTGCCATCGACCAGGACCCCCAGGTCCCTTTCTGCAGCTGCTGTCCAGCCTCTCATTCCCCAGTCCATACACACAACCAGGACTGCCCCATTCCAGGTGCAGAATCTGGCACTTGCCCTTGTTAAACTTCATACACTTGGTGATTGCCCATCTCTCTAATTTGTCGAGGTCCCTGCACACATCGTACTAAAGCTTAATTTTTGAAGTTTATAATTTTAGTGCTATCTGAAACCCTGTTTTACATTATTTTCCAACAGTTGTCTGAACAATTCATCTCTTTTCTTGCCATAAATTCTAATGTTGTTCATGGTTTGTGCAATTCCTATGCAACCAGTCTTTGCTGCTAACAGGTATTAACAGTGCAGTACCCACAAGTGGGGTATCAGTTCTTGTTTTCTTTGCTGTCAGTTCAGTTCAAAGCGTGTTGCTTTATTGTGTGGAAGATCCAGTCCATTTTTGTTGTCCAGCCACCATGGTGAGCATCATTCATTTGCTTCATGAAGTACTCAAGAGCCTCCTGCTCAGTTTTGTCCAATGCAAGAGTCTTTCGAATGTATGCAATATCATCAAAGGACTGCAGTTCTGGCATTCCTGAGCCAAGCATCATGGAGAAGAGATTGATGAAGAGATTGGCATGCTGCCGAATTGCCAGGTAAGCCTTATAACACATCTCCTGAAACCTGGAAGAGACCAGGGGAAAAAAGCTCAGTGCATTTCTCTGCTGGATGCATATTACTGTTTCAGCTCCAAAACAGTTTTACAGACACTAAAAAAGCAGACAGTCTTAGTCTATGATGTAATAACACCATAATGTAGCTGAGAAGATGCACTGATTTTTCTACTTAGTTTATCTTCATTTGTGTAAGGATTAATAGTGGTCAGACTAATACAACATCCAAAGACAGGCTTTCTAGTCTTAAACTCCATCTGCAATCCATACAACTGTTCAACTTGAATTTATGTGAGCTCACAGGGCCATTTTTACCACTGTTACTGACACTTCAGATTTCAAAAGATATTTCCCACTACACTGCTAAAATCAGTGCTTCCCTGGCTATCTTCAGAGTTGTATTTCTCCTGTAGTTTTATGAGGGCAGCAGCTGTTGCTCCTTAGGTTCTCTGAAGAATGCACTGAAAACAGGGGCATTCACTGTATCACACTGGATAAGAAATACCCAGCTTAAGGGAAAAAATGCAAAAAAACTTCATTGTAGTGTTCAGACTGACACTATAATTCAAAATCTGTCTTCTGTTGCCATTAACATTGTGAAATTAAGATTAAAATTGAAACCTCTCAAAGACTGGATTGCTGGAAAGAGATATTAAGAATGCCTACAGCAACATATTTATTTCTTTACTGTTATTATTTTAAAGTTCTTGCTCAATAGGTTCTGGCCATTGTCACAAACTACACAGGCCTGAAGAGCTGATACCAGAGCAGCTATAGGAGAGAGAGGTATAGCTGAATGACCAGCAAGGCTCTGGTGCACACAACACCCTACATTTATGAATTCTCAGCTGCAGTTCTGCCATCTCAAGAGGATTTTAAGTGTAAAGTCAAAGAAATTTCAGATGTTTGAAAAATTACCATCTTTATTCACATGTATACTGACCCTGCAAATCTCAAGTGAGATTTCATGGACCAAAGGGCATGTAAGTGCTAAGATTACCCACTGACTTACAAGTGGATGGCTGATCTTCAGCTGAAGAACTAGAACATACTCACTGCAAGTCAATTAAAATAATACTGTTCAGTTAAAAGGTCTAATTATTAAAGGTCACCAGTAGTAAAGTGCATTTTAGGTACAAAACACTCTGGAGGTTAAATCCTTCAAAGAAAGCTCACCTTTCAAACTCCCTTGTTTTGGTACATTCTTGGGCTCCTTTACTAATCACTATCAAGAAGTCTTGTGTTAAGACAAATGGCACACGCTCTCTTTTGTAACCAAATTTTTTCTTCTTGTGATCGAGGAAGTGCCCAAAGTCAATGTGAAACAGCTTGGAAAGACAGAAAGGTATTTTAAGATTAATAATTCCTTGTTTAAATGAAGTCACAGTAAAACTGATCATTTACTTATAGTTCTGACAGATTTTTTTTTCCCAAAACAAACTCATACCAAAGTGAGAATGACCTTAGGGTATGATTTTAGAAAAACATCTCTTACTTGTCCATCATCTTTGACCATGATGTTGCTGTTGTGGCGGTCACCAATGCCCAGGATAAAGGTGGCAACACAGTAGCCAGCACAAGAACGTGTAAACAGGTCAATAGCTGCATCATACCTATTCAAACAAAAAAGGAGACACTTTCCTCAGATATTCTAGTAACACAAGTACACAATTTTCTTTTGCAAAAGAGCTACCAGGCAAACAAGGAGAGGTAAAAAAAAAAACAAAACAAAATCAGATGGACATAATTATGGACATAATCTCCCACTTGATGGACTTTAGTTCTCTTGAAGCTTCCATCAAAAAGAAGCGTATGGCCAAGAAAAACAGGTGACAGGGAATCTCACATGTCTCCTTTGTTCTTGTCCTTGAGCCACTGGTGCAATGTATGGCTGTTGAACTGCAGTGCTCCTTTTAAGCCTCCTTTACACTGAATCTGCATGATGGTGTGAGAGCTCCTCACGACCTCGATGAGTCCCACACAGTCACCAATCGATAAACAACCATAAGGCAACATCCTGAAAGACAAAGGTTCACTGCTGGCTTTTTTTTTCTTCCTTTACAGAGAATGGTGGCAAGAAGTGGGAGAGGATGTGTTTTTGTAGATTCCTGTATCTGGCTACTCTTTAAGACGTGAGGAAGTGTAACCATTCTGCAAACCATTCTTGGACAAAGGTTTAATTCTGCTACTTATTACAGCACTGGAGACAAAACTGTGATCCATGAGAGATAACACAGACCAACAGGTCCTTTTGTCTAGATAAGGAAATGAAAACTGGGGGTTTCTAGACAGTGCACAGACAGCTCCTTTGTTCTCACCTAAAAACATACCACACAGCAAACACAAACTTGAAGGTGTAACCTGTCTAGGATCAGTTTTCCAGAAGCAGAACAGTTTATCCTGAATGCCCTGCAGAAGCTGCTGTACACACAGACTGTCTGGAGGTGGAGAAGCTCATGCAGGGCAGTATCTACTGTGTGGACTGCAGTGAAGATACCAACTACAAAGAGTCACTGCTCAGCAGGGTTGAGGGTTTGGCACCTTGTTCAAAGCCAAACCTACAGACAAAATCACTTGGCCACAGTGTGGCTACTGCACCTTAGCTCTTGTATCCATTCCTTGTATGTAGCTCACTCAGACCCACTTGAATGAGAATTAAGTATTTTTTAAATATGATCTTATGTTTACAAAATCCAGTAGTTTAGTTAACTGAAAAAATTAAATATTGCTCTAGCATGCACAAAAATGTCTATTTATAGCATTTCATTTATTACCCTTGGGAAAGCAGAAGCAATCTCTGGGAACAAACCAATGGTCAAACCATTAAGATCAGCATTACTTGGGAATGACCTCTAATGCTTACCGAAGATCAAGACCTTGATTTTGCCAGATGTTTTCCATAATTCGAATTATCTGAAGTGTCAGCATGTCCTGACGCAAGTCTGAAATAGTCAGATACATTAAATTTGCAAATTTTGTAACACCAGAACCTCTGGTTAGATCTTACTTTCCTTTTCCCCCCCAAAACTATGTCTAAATACATCTAAAGGTAATGAAGTTTGCATAGTTTAGTGCAGGTTTTGTTCCCTCAGTAGAGAAAAGCAGGTTTGAAATAGTAAAAAATGAATATAAACTTGTGGTGGTGATCTTAAAAACATACACTAAAACCAGGACAATGGGATCACAGTTTACACATCTGTAATATCTTGAAGACATTTACAAGTAAAAAGAAAAAATATTAAATAATATCGTGTTCTACCTTGACAGATTGAGCATCCTAGAACATATAAAATTTGTACTTGACTGAGATAAATGCTTATTTGTCTATGCTTAATTTTTCTGGAAAAGAAAATAGCTTTGCTCAGCTGATTTTTTAAAATATATGTACTTTATAAGCTTATAAAAAACACTAATTAAAAGGTTAGGAAAATAAACAGGTATGTAGCTTTTAAATTACACTTATCTTTCCTTACCATCTCCATTTTTAAATATTATCTCATTGTTCTGAAATAACAATTCAGACATAATATCTGGGTTTTCCCAGTTCAACCACAGCGGCCTTTTTGCAGATGACATTATCCTGCACTCCTCAAGCCTAAAAGAGATAAGATTTCTATGAAATAGGCATAATTTGATTCTTACACCATGTTTCTCTAATACTGCTAGGTTCTCCCTGTTTTGGTCTGAACTAGCACCAAATTAAAAATGCAAAGATAACTGACAATCCACCATTTTCACTTTCAGACCCAAACTTAAATTAGTAAGTACTATGTTAACCATTTGCTAAGACCAACAGAAGAGTTGTGTTGTAAGGGAATATTGTAACTATTCCTTTGGCAATATGAGCTCCTGACAACTGGAAAAAGGACTGCAGTTCCTGGCACCTTAAAGGAACAACTAAAGGTCATGTTGTTCCCTGATTTGTTAAACCATTAGATTGAAATGACTCTACTCTTTATGGATTACTCTGCTACAAATTCTGTTCTGTGCACTTTGAAGATACTGACATTTGCTAAGTTAACAGTCAACCTCAACACTGTTATTATCACCATTACTAAACATTTACTTAAGGGATACAGTACCGAAGGTTTCCCAGTTGATGTGCAGGATTAAGAGGAGAGATAAAACCTTGCAAGGCATCCATAAAATCTGGCCGTCTCATTTGTTCAACAAGAAACTTCATCTGTACCTGATAAATGAACACATTCAGGTCTTGAGAACACTATTTACATGTAAATGAAGGTATCAGATTTTAGCTTTGGTTTTCAAGCATGGTTTTGCACAGTTCTGATGTAAGTACAGCCCAGCTACATGTTACACAAATTGAAACCTTTTACTTTAGTTGTATTGCCTTGAGAGCTAGACAGTGGCATTGCACAGAAAATACTGCAGCTCCCCAGAAAACATACCACCTTCTGAAATGAGCATTAACACTTTCCTTGTTGATCAAATAGAACAGTTCTAAGTAATTCCTGTGACTCAACAACAGCAGTTTTGATATAAGGACAGCTTTTGATACCTTCTGGGTCTCATCCTTTTTTTCCTGCTTGAGAATATCTGTGAGGTTAATCAACTTCTCCATGGCCTCCACCTGCCTGCTCAGGTGCTTCAGGTACATTCCACATGCTCGACAGTAGGACTCCAGAAGTAAACCAAACCTCTGACTGACAGTTTTGTTGTGCATTTCAGACCTACACAGGGAGGAAGAACATTTACAGCTTAGAGACAAGACCACTTAGAGGTGCCAAAAATGAACCTGTACTTGTGACATCTTCATATAGTCCTAAAATACATTCCCTCAAACAATTCCCTCCCTTATCCTTGATGACACCAAGGCAAGTAGAAAACTGAGGGCACAACAAAGATGCCTTGCTTCTATTTCTGGTCTGATTACACCAGCTTAGAACAGAATTTTTAGGTGACCTCTAGCTACAACCCAATATGTTGCAGACTGAGCTATCAAGCTCTGTAAGAAGCCTTTAATAAGGAAGTAAAACAGTTTTTACTAGTCTTTCAAAGCTTTACCTTGTTGAATTGGGTGGCTTTCTTTAGTCGTCATGTATTTGTAAAGTTTTCTGGAAAAACTGATGGGGCATCAGGCAGCTAACAATATGGGAGGCTTTCAGCAGTCTCAGACTATCTTGTTTTTAGAATAAACATCATTAGATTAAAAAAAGGTAGAAGTCTAAGTACTATTAAATAGCTTTTGAAACTGCAAGGCTTGATTTCTATCACCAAACTATGTATTCAAACTCTTAACCAATATAACCCAATCTTTATTTTAACTGGTAATGTTTTTCTAAAAAAGGACATTTAGTTTGTCAAACTTTTAGAACAACTAATTGTTTACAGCTAATAGGAAGCCCACCACCACTCAACGTGACAATAGACTTACTTTAAATGCCAAAAGAAGAAGTGTCCTATCCTTTGATTGGTCAGTGCCTTCTTGAGTAAAAATCTCACAAGCTGATTATCTAAATACTGCTCATATTTCAGAACCTAGTTAAGGATAAAGAGAAAATGTTAAAAAATCAGATGCAGTTATTATTTCTATGAACAATATACAGATTAAAGGCAGTTAAATAAAAGGCATCTATGTTTTACATTATTTTTTCTGGAATGACTGATCTTGATATTAATATTTGCATGTGTTAGGCTTTGAACAATATATGCCAACTGTGCACTGGCTGCCTCTATTTCAGGAACTTACCATCTGATGCTTGCTTTACTGTTACCAAATATTTTAGCCTCAACTTGCTCAAAATTTTGAGAAGATGCTTGTGCTCATCCTTTCCCATATGTTAGGACAGCTGAAATAGCTGCCTGTTCCAGTTGGTGGAACAGTTTTGTATCTCTGCAGAATTCTGACATTTAGTACCAACAAGCAAAACCACAGCGCTACAGAAAAATTAACATTTCATCTCCTAAATAATCTGCAAAACAAACACACTTTTGATGACCTCTTTTTCACAACAACTTAACTTTTGCTGCGTTTTAAACCTCTGTGATCATTGAATACACACAAGACAACAAACATGCCCCAATATGTTCAGTACCTGTACCAGCTGGATGAGGTACTGAGACAGTTTGTCATCGGTCAGGGACTTCTCCAGACAGCGAACTGCAAACGCTCGCACCATTGGGTCTGGGTAATTGCAGTCCAGGAGCTCCATGGCTTGCTCAGGTTTGATTGAGGGCCAGTCCTTCACCAAACAGTACATCTGTGGGCAAGAAGGCCAAGCATGTTACACTTTTGCACTGGTCAGGAAGAAGCTGTAACACATAGCCATTAGAAGGCATTGTCAGACACAAACTACATCTGAGTAGAAGCTGTTTACTTGCTGGTCCTCTCAATCAGCAATCTGGTTTTAGTTGCCTGTTGACTTTGCTGTTTTATCCACTCTAAAAAGAATGAAAACAAAACCTCACATTTCACTGTAATTGACAAGTTGGCAACATAAGAGACTCAAGAAATGCCAGAAAGAAGAAATCTTAAGACCAGACTGAGCTAAAGAACAAGAACTATTGTCCAGAAACAACTGTCAATCATAGTGGCAACTCCAACTACTCATTCAATGTATCATGCACACATAATATGTTTTTAACTTCCAGAAGTTTTTTTTAAAATAGCATATTTTAAAGCTTCTTCAAAAACTAACACTTCTTCAGTGCTTTATGTTACCTGGGCCACTTCATCTCTAGAATTCCACTTGACAGACAAAAGCAATTTGGGTAGAATTTCTGGAGTATTCACGCAATAGTGTCTGCAAAAGAGGAAAATCTTGCATGTACAAAACAACACTTTTGCTTTGATAGCCATCAACTATATCCCCACAGCCTTGCACCTTTTTCTTCCTTTGTCAGCAAGGTGCTGTCAGGATCCAACCATGCAGGTAAAACTGCAGTAATAAGGAAAATGGGAACCCATTCAACAACTTACTTTTCTCCACAGGATTATAACCAAATCACACAATGCAGAATGCTTTACAAGCCTTGTCTAAAACACTAATTCCTCAGCACAGAAGAAAAGGGAGCAAAACCCACGACAAATTTGGAATTAATTGTGTGAAGTTTGATTATGTCAAGAAGGGTTTTCCTTTGGTTTGGTTTTTGATTTGCAGTACCTGTGTCTCCAGAGGAAGTCCTTCTCTTGCTCAGTGATTTCAGACAAAGGGTCTCGGGTACAAATGGCTCGCAGTTGCTCCTTGTCACTCTCTGTTAATTCACTATCCCGAGCTATTCTGTTACTCTGCAGAGAAAGTGGCACATTAGCCCTTCACACAATTTCTTTTATTGCCAAACCACACACATGAAACACAGTATTTTAGCAGCACAGCAATCACTGCAGCCTATGTCATGCAGTACTATCTTGCTGTATCCACCTGTTATAACTGAGAGCTTAAAATTTAGAAAGAAGATGAAAGACTAGGCCTTTGATCTCTACAACTGCTTTTAGTCACTGCTGGCACAAGAAGAGGTACATTTCAACTAAATCAGCTGTGTGGAGAAATAGCAGCAGTTGACATCTGATGAATGACACAATGCAGCACAAAGTGAGACTGGTCATTTCTGACCCCAGCTTGAGATTGCTGAAGGATGCTGAAAGAAGTAAAAAGGATTCAGAACTGAAAAGGCAGAACATGGGGTATGAGAATAGGTAAATAAGAGGTACAATGCTGTAGGAAAGCCTGAGTAACAGGAAGAGGGAAAATATTAAATCACAATTAGTATAAGACATTCCCCAGAAAGCACAGAAAACAGTACTGCTACAAGCAGAAATTAACTACGTTGTCAGTGAAGTGAGTTTATCCTCTTCACCATCTTTTCTTTGTGCCAAATGGAACAAAACAATGAGCTAAGAGTACAAAAGCCCAGGTAAGAGGCTGGGGAATGTTATTTACCAAGAAGACAACTGTCTTTAAGCATTTTTAAGAGCACTGCTCAGTCACAGCATAAACAGCAGAAATGCTTCTCTATGATGGACATCCTGCTGAGTATCAAGAGAAATCCAACGCCCACAACCTGTTGTTCAGGATACACTGGGACAGGACTGCTATAAATACCCCCAGCATTCCCACTCTGGAATCTCCTGCCACCTCCACGCTCTCCAGCACAGCCAAACTCCCACCACAGGGCTCTTCTTCACACAGACCACAGAGCTCTCTTGGGCAAACCCAAGGCTTTGAACCAGCCTCCAGAAGAAAATGTAAAACACACCAACCAATTTCACAGCCTTGGCTTTAAATAAAGAGCATTTTTAGCTTTACTGATTTTCTGTTTTTACTTCTTTTCATCATCCAAAAATGTGCTTTGAAGAAAGCTCCAAACCTCACCAAAAAGCAAATTGTAATGCACAAGTTCTGTCTGTGGAAAAAGTGAGATAAAGGACTACACCCATGTGCATGTCCATCAATTCCCTTGAAATTCCCTGTGCTTGTGGTCATAACTAGCCCATAAAACAGACAGGAAAGAGTTCTAAGCACCTCTGGGTTACACAGGAAGGCCTAACTATAAACATGAAGCTGCAACAAAGAAAACAAAAGCATCATTGAAGGAGAATTGCAACTTTTGAAAAGTTAAACTAAGTAATTTAACACCTGAATAGTAATACAAAAATGTCAAAAACACAGTAAAACTTTGGAGTTTTTTGGTTGGTCAGTGAAGCATTAGGTCACTTTACTGGTAATATAAAGAGAGTATATTGCCCATTTTACCAAACACATAACAAAAATTTGATTTTTTGATTTTACAATAAATGAGGATGTAAAAAAAAGAAGTTTTGTCACTGACACACTGAGTAAAACAAAGTAGTAAAAATACATTCATATTTGAATAGCTAATCCTGGAGGGGCAGTTTGCCTTACCTGCCCTGCGTAGCTGTAGTTGAATCCCAGTTCCCGTGAAATTGTCCAATTTGCATGTTCTTCAATCACTGTCATGTCTGGAAACTTGACAGGGTTGCTAAACCAATCAAATTCCAGCTCTAAACATGGAGTTTCCTAAGTCAAGGGAATTCAAATTACTTTTTCTGCTGAATGATAGCAACCAGAATACAGCATATTTTGAAAATGTACTCTTAAGGGGGAAGCTGGCATGCAAATACCTTATTTGGATTTGATCCAGTAACACCAATAGGATTCAACAAATCCTCCAGCCCATGAGGTACTGCCCAAAGATTCAAAGCCATTTTCCCAGATACCAGAGTGTCTGTGTAATCGAACATGTTTATATTTCCCCAAGCCAATGGACAATGCTCCTTTAAAGAGATTAAAATATGATTTTTTTCAGTGTCATCTATGGATTAGTGCAGCGCAAGCCAGGAGAGATAACATTTTCACCCCAGATCAAGTTGTTACATTCCCAGATTAGCAGAAATCAAGTTGTGGAAGCTGTACCATGTTTTTCTGTGAATGCCTGTCATGGCAGTCCTTTAACAAAATGATACTAATAGAATTGTAAACACATGCACATATCTTCCTCACACCAGAATAAGGCAGGATGATGGAGAAAGTCTTTCTTACCAAGTCCTGTAGTCACAGAACAAGGGGCAGCAGTTTTAAACCTGAGGCCAATATTTTTAGATTGGACAAAAGAAATATGGTTTTTATGATAAAGGTAGTCAAGACACTGGCACAGGATGCCCAGAGAAGCTGTGGCTGCCCCATTCCTGGAAGTGTTCAAGGCCAGGTTGGATGGGGCTTGGAGCAACCTGGGCTAGTGCAAGAGGGGTGGAACTGGATGATCTTTAGGGACCCCTTCTAACCCAAATAATTCTGTAGGGTTCACAGACCTGCTCCTAGACAAACACCCTATATATTACCTGTGACACACACTCTAACCCACAATGCAATGATGCTGCTGCTACAAATTAAATGTTGCATGCAGATTCTTAAAAAATACTATTTGATATCTTGCATTAAATGCTAAAGGAATACAAAATTTCTTTACTTGAAAATTCAACTCTAAAGGTACAAATATTGTCCTTTAAAAATAAACAGGTTAGTAACATGGGTTTTGAAAATTAATTTTAAAAGCACTTCCACCTCAAAACACTAACACTAGTCGTCTTCATGTCTGGCACTGCAGCATAGGCAGGATTTACAGTGCTGAACTGATAAGCTTTTTTCTGTATTGTTTAATTTCCAAACATGAAAAAATACCCACAGGAAAAAAACCACCCCTATTTTAATCAGATTCGAATCAAACATTGCACTAAAACTCATTGTCAGGACAGCATTTCCCAAATATCTTCCCAAACTTGATTTAAGTAGTTTTGGCTGATTAGTGCAATAATTCCATGAGGTATTTTACCTCCTTAGCACCCTTCCGGCCTTTAACAGAGCAGATGGAGAGGCAGAGCCGAGCAGCACGTGGGAGATCAGGAATGTACATGTCATACAACAGCCATTCATTCCATCTGCAGGATTCAAAAGGCAGAATTAAACCAGGTTAAAGGAGACATCATTCACTCAGCCAAAAGGCATTTGCTATATTCCTAAACCGTGTATTTGCATACAGAGCACGCATTCTTACTGGAAAAGAGTCCCCATGTGTGCATTTGACCACATTCACAGCTTTTGGGAATGGAAACTTCCTCAATAGCCTTCTAGCCCCAACACTGTTTAAAAAGCCATGGTAGGTTCAATTCCTGCAACTCAAAGATAATGGATTTGCATATATGCTACAATGATGTAAGGTTTAGCTTATGAAACAGTTTTCTCTTCAGGGGGAAAAAGGCAGCTGGGAAAAAGAGCTTTCAAAACCAACTAAACTTGAACTGCTGGAACATAAAACGATATCTGCAAGATGGGGATAGAACATGGAAATCCAAAGCAATATTCCTAAGTCAAATATTTTTCTATTTACTACAGTAATAATAGCACAGATTGGTTCTACAGGAATAGTTAGATTTTGTTTTCATTAACTTCTCTAAGCAGAATTTAGCTCTCAGTTCATAGAACTGTGCTTTTGAAGAGAAACTTCTGATCCAGTTTCTTCCCCTAAGCGGATTGTCATACAGAATTTTCTCAGCTGAAAGAGACAGCAGCTTCCAAGGACAGCATTAATTTTTCAATGTATCTGTAGCTACTGAAAGCAATTTTACAAAGAAATAACTGTGAAAGCCCTTCTCTAAGAATAAAGAAATTGGCAGATAAACTTTAATCACTTTTCATATGTTCATTTCATATAATACAGATCTGTGTGGCCATATCCATGATTTCAAGGCATAACCTTCACCACCCTTCCAAGATTTTCTCTAAAATAGTTTAAACTATCAGCTCAAGTACAGCAGTATTCGGGGCAACTCAGGAGGAGAGCCTATTTTTCACCAACTACGTACATTATTAGTCCTTTAATTATAAAACCTAATCATATTCATAGAAAATAAGAGTTTCAAAAATTATTATTAAAGACATGAAGTCAGAAAATGCAAGCAAAGAATTACTTCTGCACACATACTTTGCATCTAATCTTAGCAGGTGCTGAAATTTCACACCTCTTCATTAGTTAAAGTTATGAGAACAGGTGGCTAAAAGATGTCCCTGCTGTTTATATATGTTCATATAAAATTTCTTTTTGCACTTGTAAGTTCAGGTGATTTATTTTTTCCAGGTAGTATTGATGGTTTGTCAAACATCCTGAAAATAGATTCTATACTATACTATTACGTGCAAGACAAAATGCTTGTGTTTGAATTAAATGAGTGCTATTTTTATATATAGGGTTATGCAATACATTTTTACAAAACTTAAAGGTAAAGAATTCTCAGCAAGGAGCTCTACCTGAGTAATGGCTAAGTTGAGACTTTACTCCTTCAGTGCTATCATTCATGATGCCCTGAAAGTCAGGTTTTCTACAGTCACTCAGGTACTCATCTTACCTGGGATTAGAACAAGGTACCCTCTGAGTATTCACATTGTCACACAAAGGCTCTCCTCCATGGTAAATACCTGTCCTAACATAGATCTGAAAACAACATCCATATTAGTCTTTGAAATGTTACTATAAACAAATGTTTTCATTGCAGTCAACACATACCATGATTACATCACATTATCCTTTCATTTTCATCAAGTGAAAAACAAAACCAAAACTGAAAACCAAAGAGCCCCACCACTCCCCAAATTAATTCATCCTCTGTTGGGTGGGAAGCACAGTTTATAAGCATATCCTTCTAGAAAAAGAGTTTTGGTCTTTCTCCTCATTAATTGCAAAACTAGTTCTTAAAAAATACAGTAACAAACTTGAAATGAACACTAAAACACAGCCCTGGAATTTATTCTCAATTCTTCCTGTGCCAAGGTATTGTGAAAGGAATTCCAAGGAAAGACAGTCAGGGTTGTAGATGTCTTCAATGGAATTGAACCCTACATCTTTTGCCCCCTATCAACCCACACCTTTATTTTCATAAACAGAGACAGCATCCCCTCACCAAAAGCACTCTCAGTTACCGTAATACATTCTTAAACATAATTACTCAGAAGACAGATAACAACATGGGTTTTCTTTTTCTATCCAATAAATACTCTGCTGAAGTGCTATGCAAACTGAGTTCTGCTCCTAGCACACAGAATATTAAGCTAATTACCACAACTGACACTTTTTAAGCAATATAGAAAAGTTTCCAGATGCTAAAACACGGGTGTTTGCTTTAGAATGAAATACTCCAATTTAAGTAAAAGAGTGGCATCATTTTCTAACGTGTTAAATAACAATTCTTTTCCAATGTCAGAACATTCAGGAGGGAAACCATGAGCTGCTGAAAAGCCATACCTTATCTATGTCTCTAATGTTCACATTTACATAGGTTGCACAGAGGATCCTTATTCTGAGAGCACTGTTGATAGTCCAGAGGGATTTGGTGGTGGCCTCTCCGTTCATGTAGGGCGTGGCCGTGGAGATGCGCCTGGAGTAGGATGGCATGGTGAAGGTGTCCAGGGGCAGCTGTGTGTACAGGCTCTCCTTGGCCATCAGCATCAGGTTGGGCATGCGGCCAAGCATGATGCAGCTCCTTATGTACTGCAAGGAAACAACCAAAAGGTTGTGTCTTTTCAAAGCCTACACTCTTGGTGATGGAAACCTAAAGGTACTTGAGGAGATTGAAAAGTGAAAGAGCTTATTGTGTCCTGCATGCACACCCTGTACAGTGAGAGCAGGTGCAGCATGCAGCAGTTTGAACACGTTGTTGGGTAGGGTCACACAGCCACACCTCATGGTTTTGAGATGTGGACATCTACAACAATGGAAGGCTGAACTGGAGAGAGAGATGGGAGCTGAAAAAAACACAAGCTGGGTTTCTTGTAGAGCTCCTTAGCCCCGGCACAGCACAGCAGAGCACAGAGCAGATGGATTTGAGCTGCTCCTGGAAGCAATTGAGCTGTTTTGGAACAGCAAGGGCTGTACCAGCCTGCAGTGCAGCACAGGTGACTGATGCTGCCAGTCCCAGGCAGGGAGCACAAGGTAAGCAGCAGACACACTCATTTTTGGTTTAGCTGTACTCATTACCTTACGCTCAGCACTGATCCTGACACACTTCACCTGTCCATTCAGGTCTGAGTGCTGAGAACATTTAGTCTGGCAACACTACCACAAAACACAGTGTGTTAGGACAGGTCCAGCCTGGAGTTAATGAGCAAGCTCTGCTGGGGCACAGCAAAGGCAGACCAGATGCTTCTGAAGAAACCACGCTAGATCAAATAGGTCTGGTGTTTGATCTTCAGATGACTCTGCAAAATTATTCATGTATGTCTGCACTTGTTCCCCAGCTCCCAGAGTACAGAGATACTTTTCCCATTATTCAGGATCCCTCCTTCTCTCCTCCACTGCTCTGAAGATCAGATTGTCAACCATTTTAGCCGACGGAATGGGAGCAGTTTATTACAACAATACATTCCTCCAAGAGGAAGCAGCAGCAGCCTGTCAGGAAATCTACAGGGTAATGTTGTTGTCTGCTCCAGAGACGGCTGCTCAGATGCTCTTCTGTCCCATGTTCTGTCTCACACTCCCAGCACTAACAAACCCAGGCAGTGAAGGGCAGACAGACACAAGGAAGGCTCAGCAATGACTTCTGTAGTGAAGTCTACATTTTTTTATCTTATTAAAGTAACGATAAAGCTGTAACAGGAAAATAATTTTCTCTTTTACCACCCTTTTAGGACAGGATTTACAGGAGCAATGGTTGTTTCATAATTTACAATCTGATCAAATTTCCTGTTTTATTACATCAGCACCTTTCAAATATAGCTCATCTCTTGCCATCAAAAGTCCAGGATATTTCTGAAAGCACCTACCTCTGATTCAGCACTAACGTTAGAGGGAAACATTCAAATAAGAAAAATTACACAAGTGATACAAATTCTAGTTCAAACTACCTTTTCTCCCCTCTCTCCCTTCTGAAGCACATGGATTAGCCAATTTGTTCACACACTGTCACTTCCTATGTTTTGGATTAATTTAATGAAAAAGCCGGACCTAATACTGATCATTTTTCTCCCCACAAATCTGGATTATTTTGGTGTAGTTCAAAATAAATCCTTTATGTTACTCACCTTATACTGGCTCAGTGGACATTTTTCTAGCAAGTATTCATCACAGCCACAGACTTTTAAAATATATTTGCCCTGGTACTCCAAGACACAAAGCTTCAGTTGTTCAGATGACAGCAACATACTTCGAGTTTTCTTCCTAATTGCTTCAGCAATAACTTGCTCAGGCACACAGTCATGATTGATTTTTAGGGTGTATTTCTGCTTATCATTGTTTGGTGAGACTATTACCCAAATCACCACTATAATTTGCCCTGCAATAAACATAAAATAATGTCAGGCCTATAATTTTCAATGCAGTTTCCAAACAAAAAGCACAAACCCAAAATAACCCCCAAACCAAACAACTCCCACACCTCCCCAACACAGAGATTTGCTTTTAGTATTAAAACAAGATGTAAACAAGATTCATTGCCTAAACTGAGAGAGGGTTTATAATTTCTGCAAGGAACTAAATGCATTAAGTTTATTTTTGACTAGTGGAAATTCAAACTTTTAGCCCTGAGGTTAAAAATACTTTGAATACTACTGACTATTTGGCCTTCAAGAAAACAGCAGTAACTCTTTCATATTTAAGGACTGCAAGGTAACTCAGTGATTCAGCATCATTTAATTCCAGATATCTGAATGCCATGGAAAACTGCTAAGCCAACAAGCTGTTCCCACCCACTAAAAAAGTCACCTCTGTTTACTGGGTTATATTTAAAGATTCAGTTAGAATAGCACAATTTTAAATACCCTTTTGAATGCAGAGTCCATGAAGAAAATTATTCTGAAGAACTTAAGGTGCAAGATATTGCTGGAGTGTACTAAAGACAGCACATAAAACAGTGATCTGCCTAAGCCAACAGCTGTACTCTTTGATTTCAAACACTGAAAATATATTCTGTTTCTGCTGTAAATAGTGCCCTTACCTTTGTCTAGCTTGTTGTATATGTGTTTGGGGAGCTCAGCTGAGGACTCTACATTTGGAGGATAGACATACAGTGCTCTGCTGTGTGGGGCATTGGCATCTCGCAGATCCACGGCTTCTTTACAGACATTGAGAATGTTTCTTCTGAAGTCTTGTACTTCTGGATCCTTGACCATGTCAAATTCACAGACAGGCATGCCAATAGCAAAACCTACAGCATTGGAGCAGCATGAGGATATAATTGTAACTGACGAGTAGAGCTAAAAATTTCTTCAGTCAGTCACAAAAAAGCCAACTTAAAGCAAAACACAGCCTAAAATATGTGCCAGCTTCTACATACATACATAATTGTTCTATATCATTCAAGAACTACACAGTTCTAAAGTTAAGTGCACTCAGCAGATACAGAAAAGGTTAGAAAACAGGTGTACATTCCCTGAAGATCCTGGAAGCCTTAAATCACTGCTCTCACAGCCAACATTCCTCCTGGAGGAAAAGGACCAGGACTCAATTTCCTTTGAGGTCAGCACAGAGTTTCCTAAGGGGACCAGAGGAGCTGTGAGAGCTGATTTTTTTATCAAACCCTGGCAGGATTACTGGTAACTATTAGGACCATAATAAACTTCACTTACAACTGAATGACAGCCATTAATTTTTTTTTAATGACCTACATTATTTAAGAACTGCAAAGAGCACTCCAAGAGACACTGGACTTAAGTTCTTTGACACAGATTCATATAATAACAGTGCATTTCTTTCAGGTCCTCAGTCTCAGATTCAATTCTACTTACTTTAATGAGATTACTTGGATAAATCATCATTTATGCATGAGTATTCAAATGGAAACTTTCAATTGTCGTGTTGCATGGTTACCTAACCACTGCTCTCCTCAAGTCCTGAACACGTTGAGCTTTACAAAACAAGTAATTTACTTATTATGCATTCGTCACAATTAAATCATTTAACAATTAGTAGTACCTCAGAACAAGTATTTCCAGTTGACAAGTCTCTGCCACTGCAGTACACATTTGTTAGCAATGAAACAGGATTGGGTATGTTTGTACTGCCCCAATTTGATACTTAACCAAGATGTTGGAACAAATGCCAGATTCCCTGTGCTTCCTCAGTGGGTCATGGAAAATCATAAGCTACTCCAGAGATGATTCAAAACATCACAATTGTCTTGCCTTCTCATCTCCAGCCTCAGGTGTTTTTTTCCCTCCTCTCCCTATGCTCTTTTGTCAGAAGGGGGAAGAGGAAAGGTGAAAAAAACCACATTTCTGAAATTTGACTTTCTAAGCAAGCTAGAGCAGTATTAAAATCTGAGTCCACAAGTGTGGTTTAAGATTTGTATTTAAAACTAGAATTTACAATTCTGTAAACACCAAAATAAATTATAACTGACTTCCCAAATAATAGGACAGGCATTGCTCAGTAATAATATGAAATCCTGCTAATAAAAGACGAGCAGAAAGATACCCTCTAACCCACAGGCAACTACAAATATGCTTTACAAAGCCAAGGTGAGCAAAAAAGATCAGAAAAAAGAAGTTTAACTCACTGATTATAAATATTGGCTTTACTATGATCAGCATCTTTGGACATTTGATGCAACAACTGGCAGTAATGAAAAACGACAGATACAGGTGACAAACACGATCCATTTAATTTCTTATATTTTGGAGAGGATAATCAGTTAAACAGATTATGTTTTTAAAAAAAAGATAATCTCACCTATTTCTCTATTAAGAATCTTTTCTTCTCTGTTACCTACTGGTTCAATAACTTTCAGGAAAGGCTGAAACAGTCGCAGGTCACAAAGTCTCCGTGTTTCATCGAAAAACTCTTCTCTCTCTGCTTCTTGTGTAACACTTACAAAAATGTAAGAAGACTCATCCTGAAGGAGCTGATAGAGAGGGTACTTCCTTGCTTCTTTAAAGAGTTCATGTTTAATAGTCAGTAAGGTGGCCTCACGGAGGCATTCTAGAGTCACTATCATTCCATTTGGGAGGAGACACTCCACCAGGATCCTGGGGGGCATCAAGTGGATGCCCCATAGTTCACCAGATGATGGCCGTGGAGGCATTTTTAACTCTTTTAACTTTGTACTTCAAGCTTTTCAAGCAGTGGTTTGTACGTGTAAACCTGAGTGAAAATCAGAAATTTAAATGTTAAAATTTAAAATACAGGCATCACCAGGAATTTCAGATAAATTGTTCAAATGCCACTTGTAATTGTAGATGACTATTCATGGCTATATTTTACATTCATAAAAAGACTTGATAAAATTAAGCCCAAGAACTTGTATTTGAATCTAAATATCTAGTCAAACAAAACATTTAATAGAATCACACTAGTTTGGAAAAATGCTAATATACATATAGTCTTAAAAATAAAGTTGTTTTTTTTTTTTTATCTGAACTTTTAATTCACGAATAGAACTCTTCAGTAGTGTGGGGGGGTGAAAACATCTAATACTCAAATTATTACAGAAATTTTAAATCAAATCGCAAGACAAGCTCTCCACAGTTTTAATTTGGAAAGTGAAGCATTTATTATCATTTGGATGATACAAACCACCAGCTCTTTTAAGTTTAGCTAAACCAATCTTCCACACCTCATTTTTTTTTCCTCATCTCAAACTTCTAAAGTATTCAAACAACATGCACATAATAGTTATAAATATTTACTAAAAGCTCTAAACTTGATTTTAAGAATCCATGTACACACAAGGCTTGGCCATAGCTATTTCAGATCAGTAGAAGCTACTTACACCAATAACAAACCCTTTTTTCCATGAATGAGACAGAAGAACTGAGCCCTACTGACACTTTGTAGTTGGGCTTGTTTAATTTAGTGCCAATGCCCAGTTCCAGTTCCCTTTGGCAGCGGCATGAATGTCTCTGCCAAGCCAAAGGAAAGGAGGGGAACACGTGTGACCTTCTATCTGTGCTGCTCAGGCCATCTTAGAGCAGAGGAAATGAGTATGAGAAAGAGAGAAAATGAGAATGGGACAGAGTATGAGAAAACCAGAATCTGGACAGAGCAGAGATGTTTTATAGTCCAGTGGGTGAGGGGAGATGCCAAAAAGAGAGCAGAACTACCCAGCAGGCACACAGTGACACTTCACCAATAAATACTCCTAATCTCTACCTATTTTTAATTTCCTTAACCAGAGGCAATATTTGTGTACTTGCAAAAGAAATCCACTTTGTTCAGAATGTTTTCACATACAAACTGTTTGCATCCCGTGACAAGACTGAAGAACACTTCCTGTTACAAAATATTTGGTCTTCTTTACTGGAATCCTCATACTTTCACACAATATCTTGGATTTTTCTGTAATGAAACGAAGTTGCTGATCTGTGCATTCATTGCTCTTAATTTTGGAGAGATCCATCACAGAATCATAGAATGTTAAGGGTTGGAAGGGACCCTAAAGCCCATTTCATTCCAACTCCCCTGCCATGGGCAGGGACACTTTCCACTGGTCCAGGGTGCTCCAGTCCAATCCAACCTGGCCTTGGAGAATCCCAGGGATGGGGCAGCCACAGCTGCTCTGGGCAAACTGTGCCAGGGCCTCCCCACCCTCATAGTCAAGAATTTCTTCCTAATATCTACCTAGCCTAAATTTACCCTCATTTAGTTTGTACCCTTTACTCCTTGTCCTATCACTATAGTCACAAATCCTCTTAGGACTGCCCCTGTATCTCAGTTTTCTTAACAACAGAAAGGAAGGGAAACCCACAAGCCAACAGCCTTTCATCTCTTCTGTTGGATCTGTTGGATCAACTTCCTGAAAGCTCTCACTGTGGAAAAACAATGGTTGCAATGCTTGCCTTTTGCTCAGCAAATTTTAAAAATATGTATTTATATAAAAATATATTTCTTTATATATTAAATTATGTACATATAAAATTAATATACAACATTTAATATATAAGTAAAAGAAAAAAAAGTGATCCTCCCTGCTGCATTAGCATTTCTTTTCTGAAAATTTTCTTCCAAGTACATCCAGTACCTGCTCTTGCCACACTTTAGTTCTTACAAAGAAACATTAGAACGAAAATGGTGTTTTCCCAAATCCACTGCTTCCTAAGCAACTCTGAGTAGCAATAGAGTTGTCTTTTTTAATCCCTCCTTTGTTGTTGTAGTTTGGGCTTTTAAAAATATCCACAAAAGTACTGAAGTGCCACTGCATATTTAGAAAAATGCTTTTCCACTACTACCTCATGCATATTTAGAAACGTTTTGCAACTGACTTCTTTTTAAGAAAGCGCTTAAAGAAGCTGTTTTATTTCCCTCATCATGGTAATAGCCTCAGTGAGCAGATGCCGAAATGGAAAGCTCTCAGCACACACAGTGTATTTACAGAAACAAACTTGGGAAGCTTACCAATTACAACATTACCAGTGAACCCAAATAACACCATTCAGAGTAACTTGGAGGGTTCCAAACCACTGACTGTCCTCAGCTCACAGATAAAACGAAATACACAAGTTAAATGGCATCTTTTTGATCAGGCAAAGCATTTACAAGGTTCCCTCTCCATTTCACTGAATCACATGCCTATTTACATTTCTGAACTGCAAACACAGGCAGAAGCACATCACTATTATGGCACAAACCAGCACAAAGCCCCCAAACAAACAAGAATATGCAGTCATATGAGCTTTCCTGTCCACACACACACAATGATAGTACAGATGGACCACAACCAAATTAAATATTTACAACACAGACTGAGTTTATACCAGCAGCCTTTTAATTTCAGTTCCACCACCCTGCTGAGGCTCTTCTGAACCATGAGAGCCCATTTTCACCCTGCCCAAGGCGTGTGTTCTCACTCCTCACCCTGCTGGCACCGAGGCTCACTGAGCCGACTGGTTACAGGTCAGATGGATGGAAGAGGCAGAGAACAACTCACTTTCCCTTTCTCGTGCTGCCTTCTGTTGCTTTAGCTCCTTCCTGAGATCCCCATGGAGTCAGCCTAATGCAGGTCTGCACTGGAGGGCTGCCTGACTGCAAGGATGGGGCCTCGTTCCACTGCAAGTTCTCCTCCCTCCCTACCAGCAACAAAGAAACAGAGGCAGGAGTGGGGGACACACATACATTAGCTAAGCATCTCTTCAAAATAAGCATCAGCCTTGGCTTCCTTAAAGAACTGAAACCTTAAATGACAACTCAATACCTTTTCTTTAAAACCTTGCCAATGGTCCAAATGTGACATCCCAAAATCTACAATTTTTAGAGCAACTGCACCAAGACAGCAGCTTTTGTTTCAAGCTAGGATACAGGCATTTGCTGGAATGGTGCATGCAATCACTCTGTGTGCACATTCATTTCACTTGCACATGTAAGCACGCCTCCAGGGTTTGGATTTGGAAAGCAAGAATGTAAACAGAAACAGTTTTGAAGTATAGCTGGCAGCTTGTGTTTCTGTGTACACTTTCAAATCTGGAAGGCTGCCTGGAATAAACAGAATCAATTATGTTCTTCGACAGTAAAAGGACTGTAATTTTAAGAGAATTCTGGAGAGATGTTATTTAAATCAAACTAAGGGGACATGCAAACACTTCAAATGAACACTTCATCACACCTGCAATCCCTGACCTTCCTAAAGCACCTTAAACGTTTTTTCCCTGCCAAAAGCTTTGGGACATCTGGACTAGTGCAAAACAATCCCTAGTTCTGAGATTCCGTTAAAAAAGAATAAACATATATTAGGGAAAACGGCAGGAATAAAAACATCTCTTCCATAATACGGATTCCTACTTGCTTCCAGATACACTTAGCATATGAATGCTGATGTACATAACCTATTTTCTTATAGGATAGAAATTAGCTATCACCTGATACAGATGATATAATTCCTTATTAAGAATATGAGATTCCAAGTCTAGAAAATTTGGTTCCAGTAAACTATGACAGTTTTATTGCCTCACAGATGAAGACACACTCTGCATGCCAGGGGGGCAGTCTAGGGGAAAAACATTATTGTTCCCTTTAGCAGACATAGTTAAGTCTGTCTGTCATCAGCACAAGCACCTACAGCTACTCTTGAGGCTCTGCAAGAAGTTCTTACCTCTCTAAAGTACCAACTAGCAAAAAATGTAGCAAACATACCAGGAAGCAAGAAGTGCACTGTGCTGTAATATTGTATTGAAGTATAAAGTATGGGATGCTTATGCAAAGAGGTACACACATCCCAGTGACTGAGCACTGAATAATCTGCACTGCTGTACACATCAGGCAGTGTTTCAAAACCCATTCAAAAGGACAGACTGAACACTCGATACAATTTTATCAGCCCACGTTTGAAATTGAATGAGTCATTCAGCAAACTGCTACACTTTAATTGAAGTCCATTAGTTTTTCCAGTCACAAGACAAATCCCATTACACTGTTTTTACAGACAGGATGTAGCAATGTTTTATAATATTTTGTGGCATCTTTGGTATCAGAGAGCTGCTCATTAGGATTTGTGTCTGGATTTGATTTCTTTTCCAGGTAGAAATTTCCTTTAGACTCCTAGCACTGTCTTCTATTCATTTAACAATCCAACAATTTATGATTCTCATTTCCTGTGCACTCACGTGTAGGTTAAATGATTTTCCTGATTCTCTATCACACTGACAGAAATATCAATTACAAGTATGACCCCAAATAAGCCTTTATAAAGTACTGTGTAATCCCCAAAACAGAAGCTGAGAGTTTGTGCAAATAAAAGATTTCCTGGAACAAGAACAGCACTTTTCAGAATGCAAGGGACACTTCAAACTTTCTAAATGCCAAAATGTTTTATTCTCACCACCAGACAGATCAGGCACTCTAAAACATGAAGAGAACAGGGCAGAGTTGTGTCTAATTTTGCTGCTGTCCAAACCTGCTGTGTGGTGACAGTAAGACTGCCTCAGACTAGGTATTTTCAGTACTGTCCTTTTGTTCTTCCTGTTTGCCAAGCTGGCACTCTTCCAGAATCCAGGAAGACTAGTACAAAGATGTCTGAAATAGTCCTCCATGAAAACATTATTATACACAGATTTAACTGGTAAAAATACTGCTTTGTTCAGAATAGAAAACAGCAGACTGTTGCATTGCAGGCGTGTCCTATTTCATACGTATTGCTTTCGTCCTTATTTCCCAGAAAATGTGCAGATACCCGGAACTCCTTATCTGATCACAAACAGCAGCCCAAGGGAAGCAAACAGGAGGATTTAACACTGTCAAAAACATCTTAGCATTTAGTTTCCTTCTGAAATAGGCAAATATTTCCGAACACTACCAATTTTATTTGTAGTTACACATTTTTCCACCCTTCAAAAACAGTGCTGAGTACATCTGCCTTGTTCTAGACAGTGTTAAAATCCCCTAAAATTATTGGCAACAACTGTAGAATAACAGTACTGCTGAAATACAAGATTGCTCTTTCCTGGGAATGCAAAAGCTCACTAGAAATTAGTGAAAAGAAGTTTCACTTCAGTTAGATATGAGAATATGGGGTGGCTACATTTCAGAGCTGTTCTCTAAAGTTATCTTACATCCAGATTTTTTTTCAGAATACAATATTTGCCTAGTGACTCTCAGATACTATGAATAAAATTAATGGTGAGGTCATCCTGAAAAAAGAAGAACTCACTACAAAGTATTTCCCAAGAGGAACTATGTGTGTTATGTTGCTGCAGGATCAAACAGCTGAAACAAATCCAAAATGATCAGTTTAAAAAGATTTACTATTGCTGGAGTATTTTCTTCCTCTCCAAGTGAACCAAAAGACCTTTGTGAATTCTTATTCTGAAATCCCCTTGCTCGCCCTCCCCCATCCATGCAGGCAGAGTGTTTATAGCTTCCCTCACTGTCTGGGAGCCATGAAAACAGGATCACAAGAAAGAAGCATTTTCAAGCTGCCGGTGACCTCCAGAACTCCCACTATGACTGTGCCTTCTCCCTAGGGATCCCATGACATACCAAAGGCAGAATATCTGTCCTAGAACATTTTCTTCCAGCTAAAGGCAGAACTTTTTGTTAAACAAAGAAAAGCCTGGAATTAAATTTTCCTTTTTAGTCCAAAATCATTCAGAATTCCACCTCTAGCTCCACCTCAAAGGACAGGTCTTTGTTATTTATAGAGGACTAGTAGTCATAAAGCACAACAAAGAAGCAGAAAAGCAACATACCATCTATTTACACTTCACATATCTGCTTACTCATTATTTCAGCAATTAGCTTGGCTTGCTGTGTAGCAGGATAAGAATTACCTTTCCACCTGGCTCTATGCTGTTCCTCCACAGCAGGCTGTGAGCTCTAAAGGTCAGTGAGCAGCACTCAAATTCTTTCAAACTGTTTAAATCAAAAGCTTTAAACTTTGGCAACAAAATCAGAGCAACATGCCATTTTGTACCCACAGAAATAAGGTTTTCCTCTGATTACATATTTTTGTTTAATACTTCATTTCATATGGCTGAGGAACATTGTTTTATGTGAACATCAGGAAGAATATGAAGCCAAAGCACACCACAAAACCCTACCCTGCTCCTTGCTGCAAATATTAGTGGTTTCAATGTCAGCTTTCATATGCAGTTCTGCTTTTGGAAATTAGTGCCAGATGATGTAAACAAAAGCTTACTCTAGAATGTAACTAATGAAATCAGGTTTGAAAAGTAACAAATGCTGGCTATATAACTTAAAAAAAATATAAAAATTCCACCTTAAATAATGCTGTTTACTTTTCTTTCCATATTTCTTCCCATCCTCCCACCTTCCTGGGATATTTGGAATGCAGACAGTAAACAGGATCTTTAAAAACAGGAAGTGCTGGCACACAGACAAGGAACCAGAGCAGAGTTAATCCAGGTGTTCTGCACTCCAGTCTAGTTTGAATCCCCACCCAACATGAGCAGCTGTGTAGCAGACCTGGAACTCAGATCCAGGGCCTTTCCCAGTGCTGATTTCCCCACATTGGTCACCTTGGCTTTTAGAAGTAGCTGCTGCAGCACGAGGAACCTCCAGTTGCATTGAGGAAGAGGAAAGATTTCCTCTCCCAAGTGTCCCTACCCAGAAAGGCAGGGAAAGAACTGCAATAAAATTCCGGAGGTGCTGCAGACCTCACACAGCTACACTTGCCTCTCTAACACAAGCAACAGTGTAAAGAGGGTTCAATTTTTAATTTACATTCATCTTTACTCAGAATAGTCACTCTGTGAGCCCTTTCTTTACTAAGAAGCAGCTGAAAAAGACATCAGACTCAGACTGACTTACAGTATCTTGTACTTCTCATGTAACATTTCTTAGGATGCAGTCTGGCAGCAACTTTAAATTGAGATAAAGTGTTTCTGCTGCACCAAGTTACTCCAGACCTTGAAAGCAACCAGTGTGTAGAACCAGAAAAAGCTTTTGGAATGGCAGTGGATAGCACCATTCTTGCATCTTCACAGATTCTTAATAGTAAGCCTAGAACAGTGAACTAGAAATGGAAGTTTCAGTTCTGTAATTCAAATATAAATTAGTTTTCCATTTATGCTATCTTTACAGACTTCTGTAGCCAAATAGTACTTAACAGGAGCATGGGTTTAGTCTGCATGGACTTACTGAATTGAGTTAGCAGAAATCATTATCTTTTATTTACTGCCAAACAGAGGATAGCATGCAACTTCATTTTTGTTAAGAGGATTTGTAAGGAACCACATGTCCCAGCAAAAGCCATGGAAGTAGGTTGTTTTATTTTCCTCTTTGTTTAAACTCCTCAACTGAAAAACTAAAACAATGCTTTCTCCAATGAGCTACTCCTTAGCTCCTTTTTCAAAACCATTTGTTGAGTGAAGGAAGTTTGTAGCAGAGTTAACACAAAGGCACAGCCAACTGTAATGAAAAGATTCAATTCTGCAGCTACACTTGTCCTATAAACAGCTGAAACTCACACAGCTCTTAGCAGGTTATCCTATACAAAGACATATGAAACAAGACAGCAGCAAACAAATCCGGTTCCATGCAAACCCTGCCCTGTGGAAGCTGTTGTCTACTTCCACATGAGCTACAATCACAACATGAAAATACCACAGCTTTTCAAGGGTCAGTCAGAAATGAAGTCCTACTCCCTATCACTTGTTTGTGATACAGTCAATGGTGATTAACTAAATATTTATTTAGCAGTAGATGATAACCCTGCTGAAAGGTAAACAGCAACAGTTTTCCATAAAATATTTTCAACAGACCAAGACTGTCCTGCCCACCTCCCTTACCAAGTGGGAATAATATTCATCTGCAAAGAATTTGGCACCACTAATTGCTCCCATCAGGCTTCAACTCCCTAAAAGTCACAGATCACATCCTTGTATAGCACCTAAGCACACAGGAAAACTGGGCCTTCCATGTGAAACAACATTGCAAGACTAAATTCCTGATTTTGTAAACTTATCTGACTGCTTCATGTAAGTTACAAAGAAAACAAAGTTCCTCTGAAACCTCACGGAGTGTTTATTCTTGTTGTAGCTATTGAATCTGCTTGAACAGCAAGCACTTTTATCTGCATTTACAGGTTGGATACCACAATCATGATGTTCAAGACATCAATACATTTGCATTTGTGCTCAACAAGTACAAACAAATGTGATTCACTGTGACTGTGTGTGTCAGCAGGCCCTGCATGCTCCAGCCTGAAGCACAAAACCAGCTCTGGTAAACTGGGACACGGTTCTTCAGCGTCCTTAATCAAATCATCATGATCATTCCTGTACATGACTGTTAGAAGCACCTGTTATGATTTGATGTTAAAGTTCCCTGCACAAACAAGGCTGCAAATGAGACCAAATGCCTGTTGAACAACATCAACATTATTCTGCCACATGAAGTGTATAAGGGAAAGAGAGAGTGCAAGCAAGAGAGTCACCAGCATGGGTCCTGTGGTGTCCTGTTGGTCCTCCAGTGCCCTGGGCTTTTTCACAGTGGTAGAATCCCACGTGGTTCACTCCCAGCCAGTTTTAAATCATGCCTCACTAGCAGGAGATACTTGAGTGGTTTTTGGTTCCTCATTAGCATGAGAGGTGAGAGTAGGCGTGGTTTTCTGGATTCTCATTAGCAGGAGGCTGAGTGGGAGTGGTTTTCGATTCCTCATTAGCATGAAAGGTGAGAGTGGGTGTGGTCTCACCAATGCACATTGGTGATTTGGTGATCATTAAGGGTCTGCTCTGCCGGTCATACAAGGCACACATCCCCAAAACCAAGTGTCCTCTTTGTGGCCCCACTCCTTGGCTGGTGCAGTTACACACGTTCTCTAACACACCGCAATGCAGCATCGCTGTGAAAAGCACCGCCTTTGGTCAGAACAGAAACTGATCATTTTTGTGGCTCATGCAGAGGCAGCTCTGGTGTTTCTGCAACAAGTTTCACCACTGAGCAAGTGTTTAAGGCAGATGCTGCAAATGTTATCACCCCTTGCCTTACAGCATCTGCTTTGCAAACCATGTTGTGCAACACCAGCATGGTAAGCATGGGGCTACTGAGACATGAAGCTGTGCATCCCTTTTTCCTCTACTTCAAGCTGTAACCCAAATTGTTTCTCTAACAAGGTCAGGGTACCAGCAATTTGTGGTTGATGCATCAGAAAGAAATGACTAGTGTTTGTCTAAATAGATCATGTTTGTAGTGAACATGAACTTCCCAAAGAAGTGACATAAGCTCATAGGTATTTAAGCAGTGACTATCAGTCACATCTCTGCAGTAGTTTAAGGATTTACCAGCTTCAGTTTAGGAAGTCACTTTCATATCCAGATTAAATGGTTTGAGAATAAGGCACATGCAGTCTACTACTACAATCAGAGCTCTGTAAGGATATATGAAATTGAAATGTCTTTATTTTAAAAAAGCAAAAAAGATACTGGTAGTAATCAGTCACTGCCATTGAGAGAATTTTACACCTTTGCACAAACAAAGAAGTATTCTTTAAATACATGGATGGTTCTTTGGAAACATTTCATTAATGTTTTCGTAGGTGTGTATATTCGAAAAGACTGAAATCAGTTTTCAGCCTGGTGAAGTTTAACCATGGAATAAACAGAAGACCACAAAAACTCAAGTGTTTTGGATTTAATTTCCAACCATCAGAAAAAGCACTAATTAGGGAACCATATCTATCTTGCAAAGCATCTTTTTTGTTGTTTAAATAAATAACCTGCCCACATACCAGGACAACAAGAGACTGGAATCTATAATCATGGTTGCACTCCTCATATCACCCTGAAGCTGTTTGTGATACTGTACTATCTGCTGATGTACAATGGAAAGCCTGGAAAAGAGGTGATGAAAGAAGACTTGAAGAGCTGGATTACAAAGCACTTTGACAACGTATTTAAGAAGAGTTTCCATAGTCAGGAATAGGTTTTGCTATCCTTTTCTTCATGTATAAACTCTGCCATTTTATTGCCCGTTGGCTTCTGTTTTCATCTTTATCTCTTGGTGGTACTTTTTGCCATCATTCCTGAACTGTCAAAACATTCCAAGCTGGATATCTGAGATCAAGGCAGTGCTGCTGAGCTGTGATAACAACATCAGTGCTGTATCCTCCATTTCAGACCAAGTTGAAGAGGAAGGCAAGTAATTAGAATTTTAGATGTTCAACCTTGGTTGAAACACGAGCAAAAGAGTTAATCTCCACCTTCTCAAATAAAATGTTAAAATCAATTTAAGCCCTTTCTTTTAACTAGCAATCTCTTATCCAAAACTTCATGTAACTGCGTAAGTTTATCCTCTCCAATTACAGTGTTACAATTTCATATATTACCATTTTTCACTAAAATACAAATGCAATTTATCACAAATTAATCTTTGTAAAAAACTTGCTAGACTGGCAGTGGAACTCACAGGCACATCCTCAATTATACACCCCAATCAAGACTATTCCAGATGTCTGGTTGTTGCTTAAAAATTAGCTCTTAAACACCAGAGCCTTTCTTGGGACAAGTGCTCTTTTACAGTACTTAACACGTTAAAATTGAAGATTTCAGAGGTGACAGCATGAAACTACAAGAAGATAAAACACAATATATTTATCACTTCCCTCCCACCTGTGGAGACTGCCTTGATAAACTGGTAAGTAGAACTGGTTGTTCAACATCCACAAAGGCAGAAGAGCAGTTTTCAGTGGTATTAGTATCACTTCCACTTTTATTACTAGTCACAGCATTTCCTGATTATTCTGTAAAGAGCTGGGAATAGAAATTAAAAAATGAAGAAAAAGTGGCATGTTTTGGAGTCTAAGCAGTTTAATGACATCACCAGCATATTTTGGAGTATTTGGAATGATAGTTTTGACTTCCCTTTTCCCAGAGGAAGTTAGCTCTATCTACAAACTTCTTATGCACTGTTAACTTCCATCTTTCAAACTGTGCCTGTAGTCAAGAGCCAAGTGTTTCCCAGATTTAATGAAAAGCATCTTAATGGCACAAGCACCGAAGCTGGATCATAACATTCCTCATCACAGAAAGCCTATTTATTGAGTTTTGTCTGAACTGAAAGGGAAATTTGAGAAAGAAACAATTCCTCTCCACTCTGCTTGCCTGGTAAACAAGCCTTTACTCCTCTGTTCATTCTCCCTCTTTTGCACTTGTATTTTCAAGCATTCCACATTTAGTTTGCCAATGTCTTTGAAGAGATCAATCTCCTCACTTTTCCAGCAATTGAGGTGTCAAAGTCCCAAGAAATTTTGTTCTATTAGATTCAGAACAGGCATGTATTTCTACTTATGGCTGATTAGTCTCAGATGAAATGCTGAATCTTGAATATTTTCCTTTCAGTTATGTCCCAAGTTTCTTGCCTTTTGAGGATGTTCAAGAATTTATTTCTTTGTTGATTGCTGATAGCTAAGAGAAGGAATAAGGTTGCAACAAGGAATAATTTTTATTCAACAATTTAGTGTCCTTTGCAAGGATCCACAGCTAGAGCTGACAGATAAGGACATTTTTCCAAGACAACAAATGCAATTTCACCAGAAAATCCACGTTTTTTTGAAGGAGCAGGACCCAATTTAACAGCAAGAGTTAAAAGTCAGGAACAGTCTTGGAGCATACTGGGCAAGAGTCATTCATCACCATTAACTTCTAGATTAAGTATTGGCAAGAGACTGACTAACGAGTATGAAAAAAAGAAAAACTGTTAAGTCTTACTGACAGATAAGTTTTTTTGACATGTTGTACAATCTAGGAGGCAACCATCCAGCTTTCTCTCTTTCCTGTTGGAGAGAAAATAACCCAAGGGATGTTTCTCTACATTTCTTTGCCTTAGAAAAGGGTCAGAATATACAGATTTATCACAATAAATGTGACTCAGCCATCTCAAAATTTCAGGGAACTTACAGTCAGCCAATTCAATAAGTCCCCTACATTCAACAAATATGCTTTGTGGTTAACAACCCTCAAAAGCTACCTTTGCAAATGTTTCTTTAATCAGAAGGTGTAGGCAAAACTGCCAACCTTTTTCTGCATAAAAATCCATGAAGGTAAGTTAATTAAAGCAAATGTGTTAACAAGTAGACAAAAACCCCAAACAACAAACCCCAGACTCCTTGGGATTTATCTAACCCTCTACTGGTGAAAAGCAACAGGGCATGAAACCAGAGATCACTTAAGTTACATACAACTAAAACAATTAAAACATACAACAAAAATTGTGTGTTTGACCCAACTGCTTGTTCTTAAACTCGACTGAGCAGCCACTTCTATTGTGTTGCTGCACATCAAGCAACAGCTTCACCAGTGCTCCATCATTTGTCCTGTTCAACTCAACAAAGATAAGCTGGCCTCTTAGAATTCTGCTTTTACATTTCTGAAGCTCAGGTATGTGAGCATAGTTTTCCAAAGACAGACTATAACCATTCCCAGGGAGTTTCCTTAGCAGACACAATTGCCCAAGTGCTTTTATCCCCCGCTTTGCTAGCTTTAAGAGCACTAGAAATAGAGAACAAGTGATCATGTCTACTGTCCCTCACATTTCTCCTTTGAAATACACAGGAGTCTTAGACTGCCTTGCATAAAATCTGTGCCTAGAATTAACTAGAAAAATACTTTTCTAGAATTCAAGTGTAGATGCATGCCATATAAAATAACATATGTGCTGCAAAATCATTAAGTATTGCTTAGACTGAGACGTCAGATCCAGAATTACATAAACTGTACTCGGTCTGCTGCATTTCCATATCACTACAAGTTAACATGCAGGATTTATAAAAATGCATATTTTCCTTTTTTAAACCAGTTAATTCCCTCTACCCCCTAGCTGGGCTTGGTTTTGTGCTGGATTTTTGTTTGCTTGATTGTGTGGGTTTGTTTGTTAGGGTTTTGTTAAAGTTAGTACTATACCAGTGCTGCAAAAGCAGTTAATACTTAGAGTATTATTTCTGGTTCATTTAACACTTCATTAACCATTCAAAAATAGATCTGTAGAACAAATTCAGTTCAGAGGAACCTCTGGAGGTTATCTTGACCAACTCTGTATCAAAACAAATCACATACATTTGTTGTCCAATTAAATACAGAGAGAAAGAAATCTATCCTCTTCACTGCTCCCACTTGGATTAGGATACTACAAAGAGACATTTGTAACACAATTCTTTGCCATGACACATTCAACTTCAAGAGCAAAAGAAAATTCCCATCCAGTTTTAGCGTAAATATTTTTGTGGCCTCTTCTAGTCATAGCTACAGACAGGCATCATCCCCTTGGAGCAGCTGGATGTCTGGCTTTTTAAAAGAATGAGACAAAACTCCCACAAGCATGTCATGCAATGCATAAAAAGCTGAAAAAACCCCAAACCTTAGCTCACACTAGAAGCCAAATCTGTCCTCCAGTAAGCCAAAGTCCAAGCTCCCATCCTTTCCTTCCAAGTGCTTCCCCTCCAACACCATCACACACAAAAAATGCAGATATGGCCCACTTTTTCTCAGTGGGGAGGATTTACTAAGTCTCACATTTTTCAGTAATTACAAATGAGTAAGTAGAAAGGTAAAACTTAGTTTTATAATGGTATTTGAAGACTAAGCTAGAAAGACGAGTTTTGCAGTACTATTTTTAGTTACAGTTATAAATAACTAATAATTTAGTTTAGTTATAAATAACAGAACCAGTTTCTGTATCAGTACTGAAGTTAAAACAAAGTGTCTTAGCTTCCCCTCACCCAAACACAACACTCCTCAAATGTCCTATTAACTACAGTCTTTGTTAACCTTCATTAATATACTCAACTAGGCAAAGCAAAGCCATATGATACCAATCTAGAGCTGCTATAATTTTTTGTGTGATTTGGAACTAATGTATCATCATCCCAATTTCCTCTCCCCTCAACAGGCAAACAAAACAAATAGCAACAATCTTCCATTTGGAGATGGATATTTGCAAGGTGCTCAAGGTATTCCTGACACCCAGAGAATCTGCACCAGAAATCTCAAAGATTACATAATGAGTTGATGTTTTATATATAAAACATAAGAAAGCAGTTTTGAAGACTGCATGCCAGCCTTAGGCTTGCTGTCTAGTCATTTATAGATAGTTTTAAATTAAAGTTATGATGATCATCAAGGCTTGCTCCAGGAGCAAGCCATTAAAAAGCACACCACATACACTAAAATTTGAGGATCTGTGGATCAGGAATTCTGTTCCTTATGCCACAACACCTTTTAAAGGTGTATGTGCTTTTCTTCCAATAACTGGAAACCTCTTGTGAGGTTACTTAGTTCATTTTGTGAGATAACATGAGGGTAAAGCATGAACTCCTTGCTGGTTGCAGGAATTAATATTCTAAAGCTCTGAGCAACTTTTCTTAAAAGAGTTATCCAGGAAAAACTATCCCCTATTTGCTCACAGAAAGCAGGAATAGCTTGATTATCAGAGAAACAGTTAACTAAGTATTGAACCACTTTATGACTTCCAATAAAAGCACAATTGCTTTGTAAACAAATCAGCTACACCCCCTTTCCCAAAGAATACTCCAGAAAGAATAAAAAAAAACAAAAACAGAAAGAAAACCCAAAAAATCCCTCTGAGAGCCATCATTCACGCAGGAAATGCAACGAACAGAATAAATGTGCCATTGATACAGAATAACAATTTGGAGCAGCCAATTAAAACACTTTGGCATGGATTTGTAGGCTGGGATTCGCCTGTCCTGAAAAAACACCAAACGCTGTCTCCAGGCTGCTAAGAATGGCACCAACTTAACACCTAGGAAATGCAGGGCATCTCACCACTCAAATTCCAACTGCAGCTCTGGAGCTGCTGCATTCATTGTCCTAATGAAAAAGTGGAATACTTCATGGATCCCATAGGAATTCTGTGGTTTCATAAATTCCTCTGGGAACATTGTGAGCTTGGTTGATGTGTGGTTTCTCTACACTGGCTAAAATAAGCTTCTAAATAAGTAACAACTCTGAAAGAAGTTTTCTAATGCTATTCTTTGAGAATAAAGTTATTTATTGTGAAGCTTTAAGCTCACATGGGGCTTTATTTTAGGACAGCTTATCCAGTCAGTTCCTCATAGCCACACTATTAAATCCCATCATCCTGAGTACTGGAATATTCCTAGGAACTAGCAAAGTTTACACACAAGAAGTGGACTTTGATTATTACACTACATTACAGAACTGCAGCATGGAAGCAACAAGTATGAGTACACCTCTGAAAACTAACAGTGAGGTGGAAAAAACTAAAGAATTAGTCAGATCATGATGGGAAAATTTCTAACTTTATCCAATGTGATAAATTTGAACGCCCGGTGGAGCAGAGATCTAAAGGTACAAATAACTAACAGAATAGATTTTTTTCTATTAAGTTCTACAAAATCTAGACTCAGAACCCAATTTACCATTCCTTTATAGGTCTGCTGCAGAATTAAACCAAGGAAAGCTTCATATTCCCTACTTTCTACTTTTAAAATATATGTGCTTGCCTCCTGTTTGTTCTGAATAGGCTTATAAAGTAACCTTTGTTGAATCAGATCCTTAGTCGAAAAGAAAAGAAATACAGACAAAAATTATAAAAATTAGAGACATATCCATAACAGCTACAGAAGTAATTGGCCTGATATCTTAATAATTTAAGGAATACTGAAAACAGCAACAAAACCTCCAAAGAAAAACAAACAGGCAGTATGTGTTAGTTCGGTCAAAGTTTTGCTAATATAGAGTCTCCCAGAAAACACACAAATACCGGTAAGAAACAGCAGTTTCATATTTAACATCGATCTCTAAGCAGCATAAAATAGGAAAGAAGGTTTTATAGGTAGCAAGGACGAGGCACTGCTACTGCCAGCGAGTGCATCTGGAAGCAGGAGCCCGTGTGCCAGGATCCACACACACACACACCCATCGGGAGAGGCTCTGCTCCAGCGGCATCACCCAGCCCCATCCCCGGCACCGCCGGAGCACATTCACAGCAAACAGCTCCACTCCAGGGCTGGAGGCACCCACGCTGGAAAACAACAAGCCGCTATTCTTCCTCCCGCGGGTCCCGTCCCTGCGAGCACCCCGAGCGCGGGATGCGGCGGGGCAGCTCTCCCGGCCGAGCGCAGCCCCACGGCCCCTCAGCCCCGCGCTGCCGCCGGAGCCCCCCGGGCGAGCGGCGCTCCGGGAGCGGCCCCTCAGCACCCCGGGAGCGGCCCCTCACCAGCCCGGCAGCGGCCCCTCACCAGCCCGGCAGCGGCCCCTCACCAGCCCGGCAGCGGCCCCTCAGCAC
>VZTT01041044.1:111880-167095 GCA_013400855.1 Buphagus erythrorhynchus | reverse complement strand
TCGCCTCGGCCGGTGCCTGTGCCCCGGGCGCGGGCGGCAGCGGCGCCGGCAGCCGCTCCCCGACAGCCGCCGCCTCCCGCACGGGAATAACAGGAAGGGAGCGGGGCTGACCCCGGATGGGGAAGGCACCGCCCGCCGGAACGGGAACCGCGGCGGGGGGAGGCGGGCGCGGGCCCGGCGGTGGCGGGGAGCGGGCCGGGGGAACGGGGTGTGCTGCGGAATCGCGGGCTCGTCCCGCCTCGTTTGTTGCCCTAAAGTCACTGACACCCCCGTGCCCTGCACATCGCGGCGCGTCTGACCAAGTCTTGACCCTTTCCCCACTTGGATCCCAGGTTTCTTTACAATCAGCTGCCACTGGCATCAAGTCGCTGTACGTGAGTCCGGTGTTTTGTTGAAAGAGCGGCCCGCCAAGCGAATGCCCGTACAAATTAGAAGTGGAAGAGAAATAACATTGTAAATACGCACTCCCCGGTGGTGTGGGTTTTCAGGGTGTGAAAGGAGAGCGCCGGGCTGGGGTACCTTGGTGAGAACCAACAAGATGCAACAAGTGAGGGTGGCACCGAGGTGGTGATAGGGAGGAGGACAGGGATAAGCTGGGTTATTAATTGTTAAGGCGTTTTTGGCAAATCACTCTATTGTCAAGGGATATTTATCCTTTCAACAAGAGAGATGGCATAAGCAAGTTTTGGAGCCAGGTGTGAACATGTGAGGGCGTTGGTGAATTCTCCTACTTGGAATAGTTTTCCAGGCCCCAGGGTCTAGCATGGGACCATTTTCACAGCCGCGGCCAGGCTGAGATGTTGCAGGTGACACCGCAGGAGGTGGGAGCACAGCCGTGCAGGGCATGGCAGAACTCACCCAGCAAACGCAGGGCAGAGCAGCAGAGCAGGCTCCATGAGCATTCCTTTGGATTCCAAACTGCCCCTTTGCTGCTTCTGCTCCACATCACCACGGCTCCCGATTCTGACCTGCAGCATCGCTCCCAAAGGGAGCCTGCAAGAGAGCCAGAGAGGGACTGCTGAGAAGGGCATGTAGTGAGAGGACAAGGGGGAATGGCTTTAAACTACAGAGGGCAGGTTTAGATCAGATACTAGGAAGAAATTCCTGACTATGACGGTGGGGAGGCCCTGGCACAGGTTGCCCAGAGAAGCTGTGGCTGCCCCATCCTTGGAATTGTCCAAGGCCAGGTTGGACAGGGCTTGGAGCAACCTGGGCTGGTGGAAGGTGTCCCTGCCCATGGCAGGGGGTTGGAATGAGATGAGCTTTGAGAGGCCTTCCAACCCAAACTGTTCCATGATTCTATAAATCTGATAAATGGATTTTTTTTAAAAAGATCTAACAAAAATTAGTAACAATCACTGTGTCTAACCAATGGATTGCCAAGTGGGTTGGCTGATGGTTACTATAAAACTTGGGTGATGGTTTCAGCCTGCAGTGACTCCTCAGCACTTTCCTGTTCCAACAAAAGCGGAGAAAAATCAACAGAAACTCCACATGCTTTGAAACAGGGTGGCCCAACCACGCGGGTGAGGCCTTGGTGGCTCGAGGGGAAATCATTACTCATTTTGGCTACGAGCAGCACGAATAAGAAGATGTTTATATATGCAAATCAGGTTCATTGTAATGTCTGCTGTTGGGGGGAAAAGAAAAAAAAAAAAAAAGAAAAAAAGACTAAATGCCCTTGTGCAGAAGCACAGGTCAGGACTGAAGACTATTGGAAGCAGGTCCTGGAGGGTGTTTTTCCCGGCGATGCCCAGGACCGCGTCGGTGCGGGGCTGTTCGGAGCGGCGGCCCCGCCCCGGCCCGCCCCCGGCCGCCGTCACTTCCCGCAGCTGAGCCCGAGCCCGGGCCCGGCCCTGCTGCCCCGGCTCCGCGGTAGGTGCGGGCTGTGTGCGGGGGTCTGGCAGGGCCGGGGTCGGGGCGGTGCCGCGGGGTCTCGCCCCGCTTGCGAGGCGCTCGGGAGATGCGGATGCCTGTCCCTGCCTCTCGGCTGGGGTCTGTGCCTTCCCGGAATGGTGCGGCGCTTGGTGAGCTTGCGGTGATTCCCAGGCTGTAAGGTAGCAGGGCTTGTTTCTTTCAATTGCTCTCCATCCCCCCGACTGCGAGGCAAGCGGCTTTGCGGGAATGCCTGCGAGGAGTCGGGATTTACACCCTGGTTTCTGATAGCCCCGTTGACGTAAGGGATGGTTCTGAGTTGCTGAATGTGCATCCTCATCAGGGGAGGGTCAGTGCACCTTAAGGTCGAGCTGTGCATGGCGTGTGTTTGTTTGGTGCTGCCTTCGATGCCTGCAGCGTTATAAAACAACCTGCCTGTCGGGGTGAAGGGTGTAGGCCCAGTCCGTGGCCAAAGGAAACTTCCTGGCACAGTTACATTAAGGGATGTCCATGTATTGATAGACAAGCGAACTTGAGAAGAAACGCTTCCTGTCTTGAAAATAGAGCAGTGAAACTCACAGCTTGTTCACCATTTCTGCAGCTTTCACCTCTGTTGTTAGTTTCCTCAGCTGCGTTTGAAAAACAATCCTGGTGGGAGCACATAGATTTCTCACTGTGGTTTATTCTTTTCACCAAGGAGAGTCATGGCATGCCTTCCCCATCCTTAGATTTGAGGCCACACCAGCTCCTTTGCCAGCACTGTGCTGTTGCCAGCTGGGGAGGTTGCTCCCCTTTAGGTGGGCATTTCCAGGCTGTGGCACTCGGGGCATGGAGGCTGAGTCTTCTCCCTTAGTGCTGCCCTTGGGATGCCCCAAATGAAAGGAGAGAGAAGGGCTCTGCACCTGTCCCCCTGTCATCCACTCAAGGACAGCTGGAATGGGATGGAAGTGTATCCTGGCATGGCTGAGCTCTCAGAGGTGCTGTCTTGAGGCAGAACTGCTCATCAGCTCACCCTGGAGAGCTGCAGGTCCTTACCCTGCCTTGGGCTGTGCTGCTTGGGGTCCCTGGTGATGGAAATGCCTTGTTCCTTTGCTGTGTCGTAGGTTTGACAGCTCATGTGAAGGGAAAGGAGGAGTTAAAAATGTTATTTTTTCCTTCTCCTTGGTAGGGTAGCTGTAACAGCCAGCAGTGGAGGATTAAAGGGACCTGTAAATAAGCTGATTTTTTTTTCTTATAAATAATACCAGTAAGAGAGAAATGAGCATAACTTGAGCAATTTCAGTGATTAAAGATCACTGTCAGAGGAAAACCAGAATTACATATATTGCATAAGCCAAATCAAGAAGTCTTACTATTGAAATTGCTCATGCAGCCTTAATTTTATCTTCAGACAAAATGCTTACTTTAAGAGACAGTAAATGACCTTACTGTTAAAGATTTTCTAAGAATATTACATTATACCTTTTCCCCTGTAGATATAGATCCTGTAAGTACTGTGTCCTCTTGTATATGACAAATCTTATTTGTGACAGTTGCAAGAAAATGTGATGCAACAAATGCTCATGCAAAATTAAGCAGATGAATCTCAATTGCCATTTACTATACATCTCTTTATGTTGCTCTGTGAAGTATTTGGCTATAATTTACTCTCATTTTAAGGTAAGAGGCCCATTATACTCATGTAATAAAACTCTGAAATTAGCTGGCATGCTTACCTGCTTGCATAGTTGATTTAAACTGCCTTGATAGGCCTGTGTTATGATGGATTTAACCAACATGAATATGAACTTGTTCCATCTGTAGTCCCACAGAAGTTAATTAGACTTTCTACAGAGTACTAGTTGACGAAAATAAAGATAAAAAAGTTGTCTTCTGTTCTGTTTAACCAGGGTCATGTGTGCTGAAAATAGGAGAGGGTTTAGGTAACACTACAGAATTTACACTGCTGATGGATGATTTGCAGCACCATTCTTGTGTGTCCTCTTCCTTCTTTGTGGTGGCTTCCAGCTCTGAAATATTACAGAGCTTTGGTGGTCGAGGAATAATATAAACACGAAAACTCATGGTGGCCCTCTTACTGTCTTAAAACATTGTCCCCAAGCCAGTGCATACTGCCTTTTTCTTAAATTTTTAAATAATTTTTATTTTTTTCCTTGCCTGTAGTTATTAGTAATAAGTGCACTGCCTCCAGTCTTGTATTAGAGTAAGTTTGGACTTCAGATAAACATTTCAGAAATGTTTTTGTCACTTGAATGCTTTAGTTCCATTAATTCATTTAAATTATGTTTTACTTTTCCTTATAGAACATAGGTCTTTCTGAGAGGAGAGATCCAAAGATAATACAGTACCTAAAATTGCAGGCATCAACTGGGATTTTCCATCGCTTGAGTGTAGAAGGTATTTATCTTTGGCTAATTTTAGCAGATTGAAAATCCCGGAAGTTATCCCAGATAAATGCTCTCTGCTTCTTCAGGTTCCTAAGTGCCTTTGAAGTCCCTATTTTCAGAAGCGACTCAGGAACAAAATTCCTTGGTGGCATTTCATTTACTTTTCCCTAATTTTCCACAAGTTTTGTTTTAAAATGCAGATGTGTCTCATTATTTGCTTAAACAAATGGGGAAAGCCCAGAGCATAAACATGGTTGGTACCAATGCAGCCCTGGCTGGGAATGATCTGCAAAGGCCAAGATAATGCTTTTCTTGATCCCAGTGTGGCACTGAACAGGATTTGTTATGATAAGAAGCTAATAAGACATTAACAAAAGTAGCTGTGCCTTAATTCATAATGTGACTTCTCTGTATTATTCTAGGGATGTTCATCTGGGCTGTAGATGTGATTTATGAACTTTAATTAAATAAATCTCTCAGAACCTCTTGTTGGAAATGTAGAGCTGGTTCTAATAACTTGAAGTAACTGAGAAATAATTGAATAAAGGTTAATATGAGATAAGTTCTCCATTTTGCAGAAGAAGATGCAGCTTTAAATGTTACATTGGTTGTAGTTAGTAATGAAATGTGAAAAATAGCTCAAGGTCGTTCAAGAAGACCATGGGAGAGAGGCCTTGAGAGCTGACTGTACAGCAAGGTGTGCTCCAGCTCATTCCCACTCTTTTGTTGACTTACTGGAGAAAAGCTTTTCCTCAGGAAAGTCTTTGTGAGTATTTGAGGGATAGATGTGATTATGTATTTTGCATCTACCTATATACAATAAATCTGCTTTGAAGTATTTGGATTATTTGTAAATGTTCATGGCAATAGTCCACTGTAATATTTGTTTAGGTCTTGGAGAGTGAGCCTATCCTTGGGCTTCCAAAGGAGGGTGTGGATAGTGGTTGTATCCTGCCACTGACACAGCTCTGTGTGCTGTGCATGTTGTATGTCCCCACTTCTTGTGTGTCCCCACTTCTTGTGGGCATGGAACAGTGGTGAGAGTGTTCTGTTGTCAGGTGCTGTGGGTGTTAGGAATCTTCACCTGCCAGGGAACTCGCTTCTTATACAAGTGTCTTGTAATCTGGCCCTGGTTGTCGGGGACGCTGCTGTTCCCGTGGGTGGTAAAGTGTTGCAAACTGACTTTATCCTGCTTGGCATTTTGAAAAGGCATGAAGTAGAGGCAGTGGAGTTACAGGAATTTTGCCCCTGGATCCTTCATGTTCCTGTTCTTTTTGCTTATTTCAGCATTTGTGTCTTTCTGGTCTAGACCTGAAGAAGACTCCTCCTCCTTCAGCAGTAGCATGCCCATAGTCTTCCTGGCCAATGATTCTTCTACAGCAAGCAGGACTTCTTCCTCATCCTGAGAAGCCTTCATCCCTTCCTATGTCAGTGGCTACAAGGCCAAGAGCCAGCTCACCACTGTCCCCACCAAAGTCTCTCGGACTGGGGCCTTCCTTTCATCACACACAAGAAGAGGAACTTGCCAAGGTGGTGGAGCAGGACCCTATGCTGGAGGAACTATGTAAACCCCTGTGCTGTAAGCTTTGCAATGTCACTCTGAATTCGGCCCAGCAAGCCCAGGCTCATTACCAGGTAAGGAGAGCAGCAGGAGGCTCAGCTTTTGGGGCTGCTGCATCTGCAGCTTGTGGAGACATTCCCATGCCAGCACGAGCACTGCCAGCAGCGTTGCTGTGGCAGCACAGAGGGAAGTGTGGGCTAATGCAGGAGGACTAACTCAGCTTCTCGAGGGGATTTTGAGTGCTGCACACCAGCAGCAGCATTCAAGTTGCTCATCTGGAGCTACCTCTGCACCACCTCATGGACTGAAACTGCTCTGTAGACATGTCTTCACTCTCCTTGGGTTTGCTGGTTGTCCAGACATGCTGCAGTGCTTTCATTTTAGGTGTTGTTACTGGAGCTTTTTGCAAAAACTGTGTCCACAGAGACAGAGGAGTGGTGCCAAGATGGCATGGGTGAAAAAGCAGACACTTGTGATTTTTCCTTTGTTTTGTGCAACCTGTATTTCACATCTACACTAGTTTAGTAAAATTAGCCTTCTGATTCCAGACATGATTTTGTGAGGCCTGGACAGGTGTTTTCTGCTGGATCCAGCTGTGCCATTAGGAAAGGGGCTGCTGCCATGTGTTTATCAGGGTCTCCTTTCTGAGGCTAAGCACAGCACTGATCTGGTGGGGCCTTTTATGCAAACACTCTCATTGGCTGGGTTGGCTCAGATCAAATTTTTTTTAATTTGAGCTGATCTTGCTGACTTGTCTGAAATAGGGAAAGGACTTTTTGCATATTCTTCTTTCTGAGAGATTGAACATGTCAGCCTTGCATTACCCCATTTTACTGCACCCTCTCTTCCTAGTGCTGTATTTGCATGAGGATTGGAGATAGTGACTTTCTCCACCAGTAAATACAAAAGAGTGGCTGTCCGTAACCTCAGGACACCAGACCCAGATTTGAGATTTGCTACTGGCCCTGAAAAAGTGGTATCCTGCTAGTGAAGGGGTAGGTCGGATTGGTGTTACACTTTTAACATCTTATTTCTACAGAGTTTCTGCCATGAAGGGACAGAAATGTATTTGTACATAACTTGCATTTGCCTTACTATGCATCCACAATACATATACATAGTCATATGTTGTCCTATCAGGTTTTCAGAACAGCAAAAACAACTATGGTATGTGTTTTTCAAGAGAAAATAAAATATGAATTGGATTTTTATGTTCAGTCTCATTTTAACTCAAGCTTGCAGTCTCATTAAATCTGTATGTGTGTGTTCAGGCTTATAAAAAAACTGTGCAAAGCAGTTGATAGTCTTAAAACACAAAATACTGGTTTTAAGTGAAATGGAAACAGACCGAGAAGCTAATTGTAAACTTATTGAGAAAATCAGCTGAAGATGAGGCCCAGTCATTCTAGGTGTTGAGCATTTTGGAGAAAGGAAGGAATGCCTGCATCTCTTAAATTCAGAGTTGTTATTTTCTGAGTGACAGCTCTTTTACCTGAGCTGCCACCTTCATGGGCACTTTCTCATTTCAGTCTCTGGATCCTTTGTCTTTCAGAGTAAGATACTATTATTAGGACAGTGATTAATCTGGGTTATCTTTGCAGGGTAAAAACCACAGTAAGAAACTCCGGAATTACTATGCTGCCAACAGCTGTCCGGCACCTGCCAGGATGAGTAATTCTGTTGAGCCAGCCCCACCTCAGGTTGTCTCTCTTCCAACTCAGGTAAGGCATGGGAAGGGGTCTGAGATCATGCTTGCTTGTCACCTAACCCCAGTAAGGATAACCAGATCTCAGGCTTTGAGGATTACCACAGGAGTTGGGAAAGAATTTTCCTTGTGATGGTGCAGAATGGTGGAAATGGCCTGTTGTGAGCTGTTTGCTTGCCTTTGAAGATGCGGATATTGATCTGCCCTTGCAGCACAATGTTGGACTTCAAATGTTCTGTTTCTGCCTGGCAAATAGTTTGATTCCTAGGTAAGTCCGATGTGCTGCTGATTGTAGCTGTTTAAGGGCAGGTATAAAACAGCATTGCTGGAACTGGATTTGGATGTGAGGGTGTGGCATCCGCTCTGCACAATCATCCCTCTGTTGTGTGAGGGAAGCCTACATGGAAAAAGTGCTTTGGTGCTCCTACACCCATTGCCCAGGGCTGTTAGCTAATTCCTCTTTTGTTGCTCCTTTTGAAGTGCTCATTACTGTGTGCAGAGTGAATGGATTGTTCCCTCAGTGATCCAGATTAATTCTGTTTTGGGCATATTACAGGCAAAAGAGATGGTTTTTACTGTCTCGTTCTAGAATTCATCCTTTGGGTTTGTCATGAGATGTGACAGCTAACCTGGCTTTTGCCTGTGACTGCAGGGAAGCACAGCTGGGCCCCAGGGATAGAAGCTGTGCCTGTCAGTCCCTGCAACCTAAGCCTGTGTTGTCTGTAGGGAAGCAGAGAGCATTTGCAGAGTGGCAGATTGTTCCTGGCCAGAGGAGCCACCAGAGGGAGACTTGGCCCCGTGTAAATTTGCTTTGCATCTCAGGGATGTGAACTGGGATGGGGTCCGGCCTGGGGCACAGGGATGTGGCTGCTGTACCTGCCAGGGTTTCTGGTGGTAATTGGTGGTGGTAAGTGTTTTTTAATGGAGGAAATGGCCCATGGCAATAAAAATACCACTCTGGGGCCACGTGAGGTAACATGTTCTAAGCTAGAAGTCAGAATTGTGTGTCCCTAAGTTAGAGCAGTATCAAAGGAGATGTGAAAGAATGTTAGCTTGTCAAGTGCTGCAGTGACATGGCTGCATGAATCACTGCTGCTGCACTGTTAACAAAACACTTTTCCCTGGATATTTCGTGCTGAGGAGGCATGGTTCCTGCCTGGATCACTGTATGTGGTTTGACTCCACAGACCAGGTGTCCTTCATATAGTAGGAGCTACTCATGTGAGACTGGGTCCTTCCTTTGAAGTCTGGATTCAGGTGTTCTCCTACCTGAAGGCTAAGGATCAGAAGTTTGGCAGCTTTGCTACTGAGTTTTTTTCCCTCTTGCTGTGGTCAAGGAGCTGTGTAAAGACAGGGTGCTATGGAGAGATTAGGTGGACTGTAAATAGGAGAGAGAAGCATCTCTACCTCTTACTCAGTGTGAAAGTCACTGTTCATCAGCTCCCAGCAGTTAGGAGGAGTTAAATCATTGCTGTGATGTAAACAAGCCTCTGTGGCTATTGCAGAGCTATTTGTTCAGATTGCTTTTCTCTCCACCTTAGGCCAGGAATTTGCAGGCTCTCCTGGAGGCTGAGGTGGGAACAATGAATTTCTCATAAGAACATTTTGGGGAGAACTTGAGAGTGTCCTAATCCATGGGCTTTAATTCCAGCTCTCCTGCTGTCTGATGAAGACGGCAGTGGTCTCAGTCCCTGGGATTGAAATATTTCAGCGATTTAACCTTCTTGTGTTTCACATGCTGTCTCTCCCTTTGCTGCTAGATGGGATCCAGTAAACCAGGTGGCAGAGTGATCTTGGCTACAGAGAATGATTACTGCAAGCTTTGTGATGCCTCATTTAGTTCTCCGGCTGTGGCACAGGCTCACTACCAAGGGAAGAATCACGCCAAGCGGCTGCGTCTTGCAGAGGCACAGAATAACTCATTCTCGTAGGTATTGTTCAACCTCATGCTCAGGCTGAAAGCGTGTGGCAGTGTCTCTGGCAGTCCCTTTGTCAGAAAACTCTGAATTGCAGCTGTTCATATTTGTTTAATCTGCAGGGACGCCTCAGAAGTAGGCAAACGAAGGGCAAGGAAAGAAGGGAATGAATATAAGATGATGCAAAACAGAAGAAATACGTATACAGTTCAGAACAACACAGGTAACATGGAGCTTGCATCTATTCTGTAGTTGGAATAATAATTAATAATAAACAGACTTGTTTTTCTTCTGTTTCTGAGGTCTGTTTTAGGAGAGTCAAGCTGTGAAAGGAGCTGGTCCAAACTCTGCTGATCCTTCATGTCTGCATGTTTTTTTTTCTCAGCTGCTGAATTTGCTTTGTTTTGTCAGCCTGCTTGTTAGTTCTTTTTCTCAGTTTGTAACTTAATTTACCATCTGCCTGTCTCTGAGGCTGCTCTAAGTGGTGACAGTTTTCCTGCTTTATTTTCTTGGCAGGTGGCCAGGTGCTTTGACTCCTGCTGTGGCACATCAACCTGTACTTGCACTCCCATGACCAGAATGAGAGAGCATGTTAGCCTCCCTCTAAGACCATCTGTTCCTAGCATAGAGTCCTTCCTCAGGTGTTAGATACTAACTTTGCCTCTTTACTGTGATTTAAAGAGTGTACTACAGTCTCCAGCTAGGCATCTATTTTACTTTTTCATTTTAAGTTGTTTTACAAGCACACATTAGCTGCAACCCTGATTCCTGGTGAAGCTTAGTTTAATCATGTCATTCTAATCAGTGTTATGTGGAAAAGATGAATCTTTGTAAGTTCTATTAAATACCATTTTGTGAGTTTTAAACTGAGGCAGCTTACTCTAATTAAAAGACTGTTCCAGTTCTGGAATTAGATGGTTAAGAAAAAAAAAAGAATTGATTCATTACCTAAATGATTTGACTCTGATTTCCAATAAGACTAGGGCAATAAGTACTTTCCTACTTTATAAAATTCCAAGTGCTGCCCTGTGGGCTGCACCTCTGTAAATCTGGAAATCAGCAGAGAAACTGTGGGGAAAAGAAGTCTGGACTCTAACCAGTTAAAGAAGCAAATCTTTGTCTGCTTTTCAGTCATTCATTGGACTTGTCACTGAGCTGCCTCAAGCTTTGATTCCTCCCAGGTAAACCAGGCTTTTGTGTTGGCTCCCCAGGTCCCTACTTCAATCCCCGCTCGCGCCAGAGGATCCCCCGTGACCTGGCCATGTGTGTGACGCCCAGCGGCCAGTTCTACTGCTCCATGTGCAACGCGGGCGCCAGCGAGGAGATGGAGTTCAGGCAGCACCTGGAGAGCAAACAGCACAAGAGCAAAGTGTCTGAGCAGCGCTACAGGAGCGAGATGGAGAACCTGGGCTATGTCCAATGACGCGCCACCCTCGGTAGTCGTTTGCAACTAGAGCAGCTTGTCTCTCGCCTGCTGTTTGCCACATGCCCTGCTTTGTGCTCCATTGGGTAGGAGTATGCTCTCGAGCTGTACATGTAACACCTGCAAACTTACTGGTATGGTTAGATTTTTTTTCTATCATAGTCGGCAGGATGACGCTGTGCAGGACATGAAGTGTTTTTGGTGTTTGTTTGCTAATTATCTAAGGCTCTTCATTGTGTTGAGTGGTGGGGAGGAACTGTGTCTTCTCCCCAGCCTTGTGCATGAATATGCAAAGCCCAAGAAGTGCTGGGAACTTCTGTGGTTCTTCCACATGGGTGGACCATGTGCAAAGCCCACTCCCCTCTTGGCAAACCACAGAGCAGTGCTCCAGAATGCCTCCCTACAGCAGACTGAATCTCTGGGCAGCTTGTAAAAGAGGGGCAGAAGTAGGGCCTGTGAATGTGTGAATTAGGTGGTGTACTTGTCCACACTTTGCTGCTTCTGGCCCCCATTACAGTCCAGAATAGGTTCTTTCCACATCCTTGTAGAAAGGTTGTGCATACCTCTTCTCCTTGGAGGTTCTTGCCTCTTATTGCTTCCTCTGTGATGCAGATTCCATTCTGAACATCTGACATGGATTTCAGCTGATTAGCCCCATTCAGAAATATTCTTCTACTCTTGATATTATTGCCTGGACACCTTAATATACCATGGGTGTAGCTCATCTCCCTGAAGAGTGTCTCTGGGGGTCTCAGTGACTTAATGAAGTGAACTGGAAAGCAAACCTGCTCAGGTGAGATGTGCTGTGCTCTGATTCTGCCTTAGACCGAGTCAGGTTGAGAATAGATGGAAGGAGCTGTCAGCTGTAATTTATTTGCTTGTTGATGTAGAAGAGAGCAAGAGTTGTTCTCTGTCCTGCAGTCCTAGCTCTGGCAGAATAGGGCTGCCTGGACTCTGGGTAGCTGATATTGGTGTGTCCCACTTCCATGCCATTCCCTGGGCAAAGCCTAATGGGTGTTTATAGAACAAAGATGAAACTTCTAGCTTTGAGCTAGAAGTTGACTTTTCCCCCCCCTTTATTTTTCCATCTCAGGATGGATTTTAATTCCATTCCTTGAACTTGACTGTTCTAGGGACCATCAAAAATTCGAAGTTATTTAGGATTTAAATGTCAGGGTGATGATTGTTTGAGTAACAGCTTTTTGGCCTCATGGAAGTATTCAAGAAACTTGTTAAGCAACTTTTTAATTGTAGACAAAAATTGTAGACTCAAAAGGTGTGTGTGTGTTTGTTTTGATATTCCTTAGCAAAAGTAGGACTGTCAATTATTCTTATGCTTGTTTGGGTAGATGTGAGGAGCTGTGATTGGAGTCCAGTTCACAGTGTCATTAAAACATGGGTCTCCAGAGGCAAGTGCAGCATGTAGGTGGCTTTTGTTGGACCTGATTCCTCCAGTGTGCTGCTGGAGCTGTGCACTGGTGTAGCTTCACTGACTTCAGTGGCAGCTGCAGAGAGAGGGTCCAGGAAGCACTGTGGCTCATCTCTCACCCTTCTTCAGGCAGCTGCAATTTTAGATGCAGCTCCATTAGTTTCAGTAGGATTTTACCAGGGATAAATTGTACCTAGTGCATAGTGTTGAAGGTAACTCCCCCGCCTCCTTTTATTGCCATTCTGATCCTGCCTCTTGCATTCCAGAAGGACTTTCTGCTTGCCTTAAAAAGTGAAGAATGAGTAACAAAAAAGTCCAGATAGTCTTTATTCATCTTCCTAGTCCACCTTCAAAAGGTTTGTTGCACTTGGCTGCTCCTCAGAAATTGAGTATTGTTTTCTTCAGCTCCCTGAGTGAGCATCAGGGAGCCACAGAATCTGAATGCAGCCTTCCTAAATCCAGGCAAGGTGAGTGCTTGCCAAGTAGTTGAAAACAACCCCCTAGATCATTCCAAGTTGATCCTTGCCCTGCAGATGGAGGCAGAGGAATAGGTGTCCTCATGAATGGGATTCCTTCCCCTCCTTTGTGCAGAAGTCAGTTAAATGGGGCTTGTGCCCTGGAGTGCATGAGAAGGTAGAACAGGTGCCCAGGTTGTAGAGCACTCACTGAATAGTTCTGACAGCTTTGTTAGTCTGTTTCTTCTGTGCTTTCCTGCCCCTGCCTCACCCTCTGTGTAGCCTTGAAGAACATTTGCCTTTCCAAAATCTTTCATCAGCCTTTCCCCCTCATCATTTATATTGACAGAAGGACTCTGGTTTTCTCTTTGTGTCCTGTCGTTTGGTTTGCCAGTCTGACACCACTGTCCAGAGGGACAGAGGGAGTTAGATGAGCCTTACCACAATGTGCTTCAGCACAGTGATCTCTGCATTATGATTAAACATCCCTCTGGCTGTAAATTAAAGCGTGGCATTTCCCACAGGCTGCAATTAGTAGTAGAAAAACAGCCCTTTGTGAAGTATGAGCTGGAGGAGCTGTAGGTGCTGGTGCTGTCTGGCTTATTGCTAGGGATGAGGAGACATTTTTGCTTGTTTTCGTATGTCCCAAAAATCAGCTGTTCACCACTTAGCTTTGGTTACTGCTTCTACTCCCAGCCCAGCATCTGCTCCTCATTTGGCATTTCCAGTGACTGCTGGAGGTGTAAAAACCTGGTTTGCTCCAGCTGTGCAGATGTGCCACAGCACAGCTGTGTGCTGGTGCTTTTGGGTGGCTGTGTGAAAAACGTGCAGGGGGCTGTTCTTCCAGGCTCCTCTCTGCTTGGGGCTGAGTCTGGTTTGGAGTGGTGGCTTCAGTCTGCCCTGAACAGAGAAGCCTGAATCTGCTTTGTTCTGTTCAAGGGAGTACAAGTGAATGTGGTCATCCTGGTGATTTCAGAGTGGTGGCTTGTAGAGCAGGTGTACAGCAGGCAGTGGGACTCAAGTGACAAGGTAGGACAGATTTCCTCCATGGAAGGAAAGATGTCTTGCTGGGAGAAGGAGCTGAGACTCACTTTGCCCCAGTGCTCTGCTGTGGCCCTTCCTCCAAGCAACCAAAGCTTTCCCCTCCCTCTTCAGCATTGCTCAATGGCTTGTGATCTTCCCACTCCCCTTTCAGCATAGGAAGTTGCTGACTGTAAAGAGAAAACACCCAACCTCCCCATTATCCTTAGGGTTCAGGACAATCCAAATTCATACTTGTCAGCATTAGATACTGAGTAGATCCTGATTTTATTTCTTTTTGTGAAAGGTGTTCTCCAAATCACTGTTCAAAAAATACTGAGAACGTGTTCTGGGCAAACCCTTTTGACATAGGTGGGCTGGGGAGAGCACTGTACAGCTGAAGTGCCATTTTCCAGACCCAATTAATCTTTTTCTCATGTTAAACCAAGTACCAAACCCAAGAAACAGGACTTCTGTGAAGCTGTCACATTGGCCAGTAGGTTAATGAATTTTGCTGCTAGAAACAAAATGTAAATCAGTATGTTCATATTTATTTTACTGTGCTGACCACTAATTGATTTGTTAATATTTAAGGCATTATGCTGTAGGTTGTTTTTAAGTGGAAAAATTCTACATCGCACTTTGCTTTTGGATCAGAACAATTATTTATTGTATTTGTGAAAATGTTTTTCCTCCCACATAGCTATTGTTTTCTTTCCCTTGATGCAAAAAGCCCAACCATACCCAAACAGCAAAACCCACCCCAAAACCCCCCAGCCAAATCCAATGCGTGGATCTTTTCATGCTAAGAAAAAAATGGGGATCTCCTTGCAACTTGTTACTAAATGTCCATTTCCAATTTCCTTTTCCTCAGATGATTCCTCTGCTAACTTGGGATGTTATTTTTAGAGACACAAAGTTCATGTTTCTTTTAAACACTCATTTCTTTTAAGGCAAGGAAGTAAACCATGTGGAATCCATGAATTTGTAAGGAGTATGAAAGTGATACTATTTTCTTTGTATTAAGCATTAGCTGTTGTTTTGCATTCTGCACTAATGAGTAAATCTGTTATAATCTTGCCTAACATTGGTCTATTTTTGACTTCTTGCTTTCTTCATGCACATTGAAAGGAACCCTGAAAACTTCTGTGGAGTTGCTTAGGATGGTCACCAGTGTAACAAAATGCAGATTTTTTTTCTGTACAGCTGCTTATTTCCTTTCCTAGATGCCCATTATAGGGCATTAGAAGGGAAAGCTATTGCCATAAGCATGGATTCATATTTTAGCTTACTAATGCATGATATCCTTTTACTACATTACTTAAGTAATGCTCTCACTGTAACCAATGGGAATCTTGCCTGGGTCAGGAGTAAATGAAATACCCAAGGCAAAGATATTATGTTGGCTGGGGCCAGGTAAGGTACATTGCTGTTTGTCTTTTACTCCTCCATTTGGATTACAACACTCTTATGGTTTTGCTTTTTGAGGACCATGTATCTGGTCCTGTAAGGATTTGGTCTTGCTCCAGCTAAAATAGTTTGAAGTACCTTGACTTTAGTTGAGCTAGGAGCAAAGCTTGAAAACCTTCAGGAATTTCTCACTGCTGATGTTTTATACGTGGTGGTTTTTTTTAGTTTTTTTTTTTTTTTTCAATTTTACAACCTCATATACAAGGATGCTCTGGATGAGATGGAGATCTGTTGCTGATTCTGGAAAAACAAATGCCATTGCTGCTAAAGGATAACAGGAAATGGAGTAATATGGACCTGGTTTCTTTGAAGTTAGTGGCTAAGCTTCTTTTATTTTGAGCTGAGCTTACCACCTGCATAAAGTTGGAAGGGAAAATAAAATCGACTTTGAAATAAATGTGGTCGAACAGTAGTTCTGGGAATCCTTCCTTTGAAAAATGTATCACAGCTAAAAGTGTGTCGGTTTACCTGAAATATCTGCAGGTAAAGACAGAATTGAATTTTTGAAAATAAAATCAGTTTTTCAGGTTGTATTTTGCAGTGGAAAAATTACTTGATTTAATTTCCTTCTGCATCTGTCCAGCAACATCATTTGCAAGTGCTTTGAACATATTTCATCTAGAGCTTTCTTGTCAGGTTGTTTTGTACATTTTTCCTTATTTCCTTTATATTGTACTGACCCCCATGAGGGAATACTTTATGAAAATGAATTTTTTTTTTTTCTTCTTCATTATATAATAAACCATCTTGCTCTTACCATTGTACAGCCCTGATGTTTGGTATTGCTACTGCTCATGGCTGGACTGGGCATGACTGAGTTAGCCCAGCACTGAGTGCAACAACACGAACATGTTTTCACACACTGATAAACGAGTATAATTCAGGAATTTGTTACTCTGGAGGAGGGTCAGTGTACTTCCAGCTGTTACTGAAAGCCAGCTGAGGCCTGTCTTGGCTTTGGGAGTGCTCAGCATCTGGCAGGAGGGACACAAAAGGCTCTCTTTCTGTCTGTGCTTTCCTCTTGAGTGGACATCACAAGCTCTGCAGCCCCAGGCTGAACCACGGACTGACTTTCAACTCTGACTGTGAAAAGGTGGGGACAAGCTGAGCCTGATACATTTGCACATTTTTTTACCAGAGTGCTGTTTCCCCCTTTCATTACTTGAGGGCTCCAGAAGAGCATATGCTTGTGCAGCATAAATGACTTTCCAAACAGAAAGGACATTCTGAGTGCAGCCTTGGAAGCAAAGAAAATCTGAGTTTTTTGAGTTCAACTCAGGTAAGAGCAAAGCAGAGCCCTTCTGTGGTGCTGCAGCCATGCTGTTGGTGCAGTGAGCTGTTGTCCTCAAGGGCAGTGTCCTGAGGACACACCAAAGACATTTGGGGGTATGACTGCTGTTGGGACACAGATCTGGGTGTAAAAGCAGCTGTGAACAGGGATGTGTCCCTGAACTCCCCTAGCCTCTCTTTTTCCAGGCATTTGGGCCCTTACAGAGAACACTGACGCTGCTGGAATTATCCTGATTTACCATTTGGGATGAGAGCTGCCTCTGTGCTTAGGTGACTTCTTCTGTGCTAACAGTGGAATGCTAGAGGTTTTATGTGTTCTCATTTGTAGTAAATAGAGTAATAAAAACTTGTAAGTGCAATTTAATGTTAAATCTCACACCATCCCTTCACTGTTTATGTTCATCCCGGCTATGTTTGGTCATCCTGGAAACCAAATTCCTACTGCCTTTTCAATACTGCCTTTTTAATACTTATATGTGGTAATTGTATTTTATATCAATTCTATATTTAGTACAGCCAAAAACCATAGTAACACGCAAATACCTGGGCAGCCTGAGAGTCACAGGCATTTGCTGAATTACTCAGCAAGTAGACTACTATAAAAAAAATGAAAATCAAAGACTAAATGTATAATTGTAAAGCATAAATAGCCCTCCATCTGCTTCTACAGTTAGCCTGGTGTCTAAGGATTTTACCTAGTTGTCCTGTAACATTTTACAATTGAGGAAGTAAAATTTGGGGGAAAAATGATTTGTCCAGAAAGTCTATGGCTAAAAAGGAACATTGAACTCAATGCTTTTAAATACCAAGCTGCTGTCCCTGCCTCATCTCCATCCAGCCTCCCTGCTCCCAGGATGATGAAAATGACTGGATTTTAAAACCAATTTGATTAGTAATAGTTGAATTTTCATTGTTCATGTAGTGGCTTTATAAAGCATTAGGACTTTAGCATGTGGTTTAAAAATAATGAATCTTGGCAGAGAGATCTTCCAATATTGCTTCTGCCATTAAACCTTAGTGGAGACATAGAAAAACAACAGCTTTTAGGAGGATTGTAAAGGATGCAAGTTTGTAAAATGCAGGTTTGGAAGCTCTTCTGTATTCGTTTATATCCCCTTCATATAAATTCCCTTTATTCCTACTTCTAGTTCTCCTAAAACATTTGGAGTGAAGGCTGCTTCTCTCTTTTGGAATAGTAATAAGCTGCTGTAACAGATAATATCAAGGACTTATTGGCCTATCCTTCAGGGAATGATGTGCTCTCAACTGGGCTTCCTTCACCTTTCTACCTGTGTGAAACAGAGCAGAGCTGTGTGAAGTCACTGGAATTAGCATGAGGGTAAAGAGAGATAGGAAGATTATCCACAGCGTATTATCTGAGACTAGGGACTGTGGCAGGTGTTTGCAGTACATACAAAGATGTTAAAAAAGTATTAATCTAAGGCTTGTCTCGCAGTATCAAGGTACAAAGATACTGTGAGTGAAAGAGCAAGGTGTAGGGTTCTAAGAAGAAATGAACACAGTTGCATGAGGAAAAAAAATATGTTGCGTTTGGTGTGTTGGTGAATTTTTGTGCAGGAATTCAGTATTCAAGCGAAGAAGCAGACTATGTACTTTACTAAATGCAACATGAGCAATAGTGTGAAAAACACAAAAGTTGAAACAGGTATTAAAAAAAAGGGAAGTCAAATGGCCAAATCCCTGTGCACCAGAAGAGATGGTAACATACACCTTAACACCTGATATTTTGGGGACTCTGGAAAGAATACTTCAGAATTAAGAGACTTGTAGAAACAACATCATGATGTCAAGAATCTCTTATTGCAGCTGGCTGGAGAGTTTGGTTACTGAGATGTTATTTATGACAATAACTCCTTTTGGTCTGGATGAACCTGTGTAGGTAGGGATTGTTTTAGCAAAGGGGGAGGCTCCTGTGCAAGGCAGATCTGTGGTCTCAGTAGCCTGCAGGCACAAATTCTGCCCTGTCTGTGCTTGCTTGTCCCTTTAAGGACTCTTCCTCCTTTTTCTTGTCCACTAATTATTAAAGATCATTCTCCAGTAGCTCCTTTTTGCAGTTTCCTCTAACACTTCACAGCATCTTAACAGCAGCTTAATTAGGAAATGGCCAAACCACTCAACACATGAGATCTTGGACAAGTAGCTCCTGTTTGTAAAGCTGGTGATACTCAGAACATGTTTGGATTAGCAGGTCTGAGTTCTGACAGAGGAGTATTTATTTATTTCAGGTGGGGTTATGGGCTATACATTCTGCTGCTCTGTAGCTGGCATCAAGGTACTCAGGCATGAGGGCTGGATACTTCTCATGCCCCCTATTGTGCCTCCTCTCAGTGACTGTGTCTTTGGGGGTCTGGTTTTGACCAGTGAGTGTATTGTTGGTTTGCTTTGTCACAGTCACAGAAGTGCAGTTAACAGGACACCTTGATTTAACTGCTTGCGTGAAGCACAGATTTTTATTATGCAAACCCCAATTTCTAGTGATATTACTGAAAAGTACAAAGAAAAAGGGTAACAGAAGAGGAATATAAATAAGAGAGATTTTCAAGGTTGTAGTCACCCAAAGTGAGGACGTAGGAATGGGAAGCAGCTGTGGATAGTTTCAATCTGTTTTGCCAATCCTACAGTCCCAAGACATTCTGAAGGTTCAGCTGCCATACAATTATACCCTTGAAATACCTTGCAATTATACCCTTGAAATAAAGTCTGATCAAATCTGAGCTGCACTGCTGCTGCACATTTGAATTCCCCTTTCCTCGAGGCTGACCTGCAGTTGCAGACAAGAGGCAGGATGCAGGAGGCTCGGGGTTGTTCTGCAGAGCTAAGCAGGCTGCTCCTTCCCCTGCACTCTCTTCCCACAAAGGCCAAAGGCAGCAGGCTGGGTAAAGCCCGTGTCCTTGGGGTGGGCTGCTGTCAGCCTGGTGTCAGCACAGAAGGCATGACAGCCATTATTAAAATGTAAGATTTAGCCACATACCTGGAGCTTTGAAGCACTGGAGACTGCAGGTGAGCAGGACACAGAGAGAGGCACTGGGAGGTCAGGGTGGCTGCATGAAGCAGCATCTCTCCTCTTCACAGGATTCTTGATAGATGGTTACATCAGCCTGGACTCCTGTCCTGCATTGCCCAGTGTCTAACATATGGGACAGATTTCTGCAGACACCTTCTTCACATGGATTAGCATTGATCCTCACTCAGCTCCTCACAGCTGCTGAGGAATGCAAAGGTGGGGCAGAGCTCAGCTATAGGTGTAGACATACTGGGGATATATTAGGGCATAATAAGCTTTCAAGGGAGTTCTTCTTAATTTGGGTACAGACTGTATATGCTAATTATATGGCAGCAGTCTTGGCAATTAGCATACATGCTTTCAACTTGCATTTCTGATTGCTGTTACAAAGCCAGTGCTGCCTTCTCCACTCACTGACTTCAAAGGCTTTGTCTTGATTTAAGAAATGCTGTCTAAAGCTGTTAGGAGAAAATGAAGCTGTGGTGCTGCCACTGTCAGGCTGCCCACTTAACAAACTGCATGGTAAATGGATGAGCAGCCAAGCTCCCTGCAATAGTTCATGAGAGCTTTGAGGCTGGAAAATGCCAGCCAGCATTTATTGTCATTAGCATACAACATAATATTCCCACAGTGAATACTGCACAGGTCTTCCAAATCAGAGCATGTGTCCCTAAAATATCAGCACCCAAAGATACACCTTGGGTCCAGATCACGGGCTGCCATATTTAAAAAGGAATATTACATACACATCCTATAAGAGAAAGTAATAGTCAGTGGAAGAAACAATAGAAACAAAGAGAAAATTTGAAGTTCTCTCAGATGATTCTGCCAACCCTGGGACCCAAGACAGCACAGGTCACAAGTAACATTTAAAAACATTTGGCAACTTAATCTGCTTGGGTGTTTTCATCAACCCCAGCTGACGTTTAGAATTGCTGTAGCATTTCTGTAAATCTGGTTGCAAGTAATCTTTGAAAACAATTGGCACCTTGCAGAAATTAGACCTTTGAAGGACTAAAAGAGAGTTAGCTCTTCATCTGCTTTGTGTGCTTTGAGGCTCTTTCCAAAGAGTTTACACCCTCAAAGCATGGAAATGTATTGCTAACAGGGAAATATTGAAAGTTAAGTGATGAGGATGGAGAGCCCATGGAAGGAAGGACAGAACAGGGGCTCTGAGGTGCCAGGGCTGTGCCAGTCCAGAGCCAAGCTGAGGAGGAGTACAGCCACCTGGCTTCTCTCCCCTTTTTTCTATCTTTCTGTTACTACCTTTCTAAACCCAGATCACCAGCTGCACTGGAGGTTCTTGCTATGAAGCTAAGCTGGTGATGAAATGCAGTGTTTTGGGGGGCAATCTTGTTCATTTGGAGCACATGTACAAGGCCAGATGCCCTAAATCCAGGCAGGCTCTATTACTTGGAAAAGACTTGCACTTGCACAAGAAGAGGCCAGTTTTAATCAGCATCCTCATGCCCAGATTTCCTATAGAACATAGAAAAGGGAGCAGCTGTTTGCTCCACCTTCTCCTATTTGAGCCACTGCTTTTTTTTTTTTTTTTGATGGAACCTTGATGAAGTCATTATGTTTTTCTGTCTCAGTGGAATCTTTCCTGTCTCCCTGGGAAAACGTGTGGGATGACTAGACTCATTCCTATTTCAAGGAAAAAAATAGTATTCAAGGTGTAATATATAAGTGGCAAATCTGACTGTCCTGAACGTTCATGCAAATGCAGTGATTCACTTGAACCTTCTTTACTAGGCAGTAAAGAAGGCATTTTTATGATGCATTTTATGGGGCTAAGGAGATGAGTGAGCAATCCCTCCTGATATTCTCTAATCTTTATTCCCTGAAGGGATGGCTTTAGTAACTGGAAAGGTGAGAACAATAGAGAACTGAGGTCAGTTTTGGAGGAAATGGGTCACAGTAATTCACAACTCAAAAATAACTCATATTAGTTGGTATTCACCTTCTCAAGCTCTAATTTTGCCACCTCCCTGCAGGTCCAGCAGCCTTGCTGTGGGCTGTGGTGTCCTGCTTGGGCAGCACTGACCAGTCTCTCACCCACTGCAGATCCAGGCTGTGGTTTTCTAATTGGCTTCCAGAAAATTAAGAGAAAAAATTACAAAAGTCTTGTATACCCTTAGCAGACTGCATGTTTCCATGTGTTTGAGCCTCCTGGATGCAGAATTCCCATCAGTCCTCAGCAGGGTCAAGGCTCTGAGGCGCTGGCTGCAGCCAGAGAGGTACAACAGAGGTGGGAACACCTTGTGGTGACTCTTACAGGTGCCTGGAGCTCTCAGGATGCTGTTATCCCTGGAAAGGGGCACGTGGGATGCCTGTCCCCACATCCATGCTCTGGTGTCCATCTGTCCTGGTGGCTGTCCTGCCTCACCCAGCCAGCTTGGCCTCAGCTCAGCCCAACCTTCCTATGCTGTGATCACACCTCCTGATGGCACTGCAGACATACTTTTAGAAATCCCCAACAACTCCCTCCTTAGACCCATATTTCAAGCTCTTTTTTAATGTTGCCCCCTTTTCAGAGGTTTTAAGAAAGGTGGCAGTGCTTTATTGAGATTAGGTTGTTGTTTTGAGGCAGGCAGATGATGGCATTTTATTTTGATTTCAACAGCACACCCATTAGGATTTTGAAAGGTAGTAATATTCCCTGGAAACAGAAGAGGGCAGCTGTTTTTTGGGAAATGAAGAGTGCATTGACTATTTTTGAGAATGAAATAACAGTCACTCAGATCTAGAAGAGAGCTTTTTTTTTTTTCATGAATGAATAAAAATAGCACAGTATTTCAGGGCTCGTGCTGGTGTAATTAGTGTGTGAAATAGCTGGACCCCCATCACCTTCCACTGAGTCCCTGGGTTTTGTCTGGCAAAATTAGATTCCTCGCAATTTTATTGCAATGTAATTAAAAAGTAACCAAGGGAATACAGAACTCGGTCTTCAGAGATGTTCTGCTTCAGAAAAAGTAAAAAGCATCTGCAGCTCACTGGATTGAGTCAGTTTCTTTATTTACTGCCCATGGGAAAAAAAATGCTGTCAGCTGCCTGTATGCATGGAAAAATCAAGTTTAGTAAATGTTTTTCAACACCCCCAAATGCATGGAGTTTTTTTTAATTGAAAGAGGCTTTCAGTTTGTATTAAACAAATGCATAAATTCCAAACCAAAACATCCTCCTGGAGTGAAACCTTCATTTGTAATTTCTCAAATAAGGCATCTTGATTTTTCAAACTTCCATTTCCAATGTTAACAATTACACAAGTTTGACAGGAGATTGCAATGAGGTGAAGTCCATCCAAATCTTTATTTCCTGGCAAATATTTGGCTGAAGACCATGTAGCTGCTCTAGTGTGCAGCCCTAAGCCCTGATTTCAGACCCAGAGCAGCTCTGCTCTGGCACCAGCCCCAGCCTGCCTTGCCTTCAGCCTGTACACCTATTTTTCAGTGTACACAAACAGCACATAGGCAGTGCAGCCTTGTAGCACAGGGTGGCCAGGTTTCTATAAGAAATTTCCCATGCTTGATTTTCCACATGATGCCTGTTCCCCATGGAAAACCCACAATCCCCTCTCCCAGGTCCCCGTGGCCAGGGCTGTGCTGGGGGCATGGCTGGATCCAGAGTCAGGAAATTGGGTCTGTTTTTAAAGGCAAAATAATAGTACTGAATCCCATGGCAACACATGTCCTGGATGTGTTTACCTCGAGTCTATTGTGTGTTTCCTGGATGCCACATCCTGGATGTGGCTCTTAAAGAGAGGGGCAGTTAATCCCAGTTCATCTGGGACTTGTACTTCCCAGTGCCTTCGTTGGTCTGGGTAGGTAATTTGGAAAACTCAAGAGTGACTTTTCCCAGAACCTTCCAAGTGTCACAGTGACTCCTTCCAGCACCTTCCCAGTGCCACTGTGTCCTTCCAGCTCTGAAAACAAATGGGAATTTTTGTATTTGGCTGCACCAAGAAGCATGTGAAAAACGAATTGTCTTTTTTTTTTTTTCCCGAGGCAGAAATAATTAGAGACCCTCCATAATGAAACAGTACTGACTGGAAGGGTACCCAAAACAGACTGCTCTTCTGATGCAGGAAATAATGAGGGCTGCCCTAACTTTTAATCAGAGGCTCAAATTTTATTTTCCGCTCCTGACAAGGAGCGCATCCCTTAATAACGCTCCTGACAGTTCCAAACTCCTGAAATTAATATGAGAGCAACGAGGATTTAATGGAAGCGCTAATTACAGATGCTGGAATTATTCTGCCGCAATTCAAAACCTCTGATGTGGAGAAACTCTTAGCACGGTTGGGCTGCCATCTAATTTCTGTGAAGTTCTGCTGTGGAAGGTGACCCTGGCTTTACACACCTTCCTTCTGTGAGATATAAGCATCCTGCCCTCACACTGACTTCCACAACATGCAGAGAACTGGGGTGCAAGCAATTAATTCTTCCTGCTCTGGAGATGGCACTACTCACACTCCTCTTGAGTGCTCTTCCCTCTATTTCCCCTCTCATGATTAGTCACAATGTCCTGGTGGACTCCCTTCCAGGCTTTTTCCAAACAAGCTGCCTGGTTATGCAGGTGGATAAAGCACAGATGGCTGTGGCAGTTTGTACCTGGAGTGCCACCTCTGCAGCAGGAACAGCTGAACCTCACGTGGAGCAGCTCCTGCCTCTCTGTGCTTCATGGTCTCGTTTTTCAGACCAACTGGTACCAACAAATCAGTGTTACTTCACGTGGTTATTCAGAGATTGGTGGGGCATGGATGGAAGTGGAGGCCAGGCAGCCCCTGGGTGAGAATGATCCATGGGGTGAAGCCACCTCAGCCTCTACTCCTGAGTGCACCTCCCAAAAAGGACAGATCTTTGGAAACAATCTGACATTATCAGTAGACTTACTTATGCCTTGCTCCAGAGCCACTTTTTACCCCAGACTTCCTGCAAATCTCCCAGAGGTGCATGGAGACCCTGCCAGGTCCCTGGGGCTGGTGGGCTGTGGGAGGTGGCCCCTGGCTAGTGAGTCCTTGGCAGGCTGGCCTCCACCCTTAGCAACCACCTGGCTCTTTGGAGCATTCATGGTGATGCCAAGAGATTGCTGCTGGCCTGACAAGCTGCTCTGAACACCCTGAAGGACCCTGTCATCATCCTCTTAAAGGTTTTTTTTTGGGCTCTGAGAATGGCAGCAAGCCCAAAGTGCCCTCCTTGCATATCCTGAAAATGCTCTCTCTGGATGTTTAGCATTCAGGAGAACAAGAATTAAATTTGAAGGCTTTAAAGGGAGAGCTTCAATTTCCAAGATCAGAGGAAGTCACAGACTGAGGGACTGGAGAGGGACCTTCCCCAAAACATGAATGTCTTTTGATCTATGCAACTTTTTCTAGTCTCTCTTACAGCCAGCTGTGAAACCTGAATCTTGATATTAGTTCCAACTGTTGAATGGCATTAGATGATTCATCTCTGCTATTAACACAAAAAAGTAATACCATTTTCTGCTTTGCACATAATGCCTTTTGAGAAATAGATGAAGACATAAGGGACACCGAAGAATTATTTAATCTAAGCTTTTTTCCTTCAGCCCTGTATTTTGTCACTCTATTGAATGATTACACTCCAGTTTCTGCCCTTCCCCAGTTACTCTGGAGACAGTGACAAAGGCAGGAGCCATCTCATCCTGCTTCAGTGCCCCTCTCCTGAAGGGAGGGGTGTGCATCTTTTATCAAAAAGTAATAAATGTTCTTTGGTATAGCAGAGTGAAAAGAAGGAGGGGAAAATCACCAAGCTGGTTTCAATATGCTCTGTTAATAAGCCAGAGCCATAAAAATGCCAGCACCAGCATTGAAAATCGAAATACAATCTCAACGATTCAGCTGTGAAATCTAATTTGGCCAAAGAGGGGGCTTGAAGATTTTTCCACCCTTTCTGGTCAACATGGAGTCATGTGCATAAATACAAATATTCCTGGGAAACTTCGCAATGAATCATATGCTTTATGGCAATAAAGATGGAGAAGTTTTTATTGTTGTGGTAATTCTTGGCATGGGATGTGGATTTTGCAGCTGAAAGACAATGGTCAATTTTATGGATTTTTGAGTTCTTATTTATTTGTGAGGACCCTGATAGAGTGGAATTTGAACACACCATTCCTCTCCCCCTCTGCTATTAAAAAAGGGAGCAATAAATCAAAGATGAATTGGTAGAAGTAAAAATTGCACTCACAATTATATTAGAAAAATCTTATGGTGTTGAATTTTGGGTAAGGATATTTGTAAACCAAATACTTAGTTCCAAATATCACTGTAAAATAATGTTCTCTCTAAATTTCCCTGGAATTGTGGACCACGTGCTAACTTGTGGATGCTGGGTGTTGAGCTGACCTCAGCTCACACTAAACCTACTAAAAGTAAAGAATTTTTAAATCAAAAATTTTGTACTAAAAACTGAGAATTTTGAATGCTGTGAGTGGGGAGAGAATGACATTTTACACAAGCATCTTAAAAGCTCCAGTTGTCCATGTAACTTAGTGGTAGGTGGCCTCATAACATCCATATTTGTGTTTACTGGGGTTTGTAAGTGCTATTATTACTATGGTAAATTATACAGAAAGAAATGAGTTAACTTCCCAGGGCTGGGAACAGAAAATCCTTTATTCTTTAGTGCCATTCTTACTGCTGCTAAGGGTTTATAAAGAGGAAGCTGCATTCTTCTCAGCACATTATTATTGTGATTGTTTCCCCTGCACTGACAGCAGCCCCAGTACTTCCTCATTATGTGGTAGATGTGCATGAGCCTGCTCTGCCTCCCATTAAAATCAATAACTATCTTCCTTAATTAGCATTCAAATTACGATCAGTCTTTTAACATTACTATCAATTAGGCACAGCTCAGCCATGCCCTGTTGTTTGTCTGAATTCTTCCAAGTGAGCCAGGTCCACAGAGGCTGGGTGGGATCATGGGCAGGAGCCAGACCCCAGGGATTTGGGTGGCATCCACTGATGGGCTGTCTGAAATATTGCTGGAGGAGGAGGAGGCTGTCCTGAAACAACAGACACAGCTCAGCTGGCTTGATTGCCCTGTTCCAATCAAATTAATAACTTGGAAGCGTCAGAAATGTGATTTTATCCACAGAAAAGTGAACCTTTCCTCCTTCTTTCCTCCATGCTGGATGCTGAGGGCTGGAGTGACCTTGGCATGAATTGGACTTTCCCCAGGAGCTGGGCTGGGGTCCAGAAATTAACACATGCAGGTTTCTAAGGCAAATTACAGCACGGGAGCAAAGGGCTGTGAAGCTGCAGGTTGGAAAGCCAGGGCATAAATAGTGCTGGGTTTATTCTTCTCCAAGCACTGGATATCAAGGAACTGATGTAGATGTTGAGGAGGCACCAAGGGAGCTTGAAATGATTGAAGTGTCATCATGACTCCTCCAAAGCATCTGCCAAGGGGGACCTGGGATGGGGCAATGCAGCTTCCAGGGACTGAAGCTTGTGTTTGCTGTGCAAGATTGTTTCTTCAGATTGGGATCAGTGTGTTTGCAGTGCTTCAGTCAAAAAAAAAAAGAAAAAAAGAAAAAGAAAAAAAAAAGAAAAAGAAGAAAAGGAAAGAACGAAAGTGTTTTGATGAAGTAAAAGCACAGAACAAACCTGGTTCCCTGATGGCTCTACCAAGGTTTGCTGAAAATTAGCTGCTCAGCACATGGTGATATTTGCTAGCAAAACAGACTAAATGATCTAAACCAAAGCACTTGGGGCTGTTATAAGCCTCCTATGCCTTAAATCAGAAAATTGCTTAGCACTGGCAATTTACTCTAACATCCCTTCTCAATCTAATAGAGATTATCCTCTGAAAAGGTCTGTTTTCTACTCTGAAAAGTCAGACTCCCACCTATTTTCCTCTGTCCCCAAAGCTTATATTACATTTGCACTATTTAAACTCCTGTTTTTTATACTATTGTGTTTTGCAACCGCGTGGTACATTTGAATTAATTCTGCATGTGGGAAAGAGAGCCAGACAGAAACCTGTTCTTTGGAAGTGAGGAGTATTTCCCCTTGGAGCTCTGTACTTCACCTCCTCTCTCCATTTTCCTTATCTGAGTTAATAGAAGACCCTCTTGGCAAGGATAGCAGTTGTCCATGTGGAAAAGTGACCTTTTAATTTATATTTGTTGCTTTCTTGGATCCAGTGAGCATCTGGAAGAAGGAGTGCAGCTAGTGCTGCTCTGCCAGAGGGTTTTCAAGGGCTGCCAGCAGCTGGTCCATGTAGGTAAGGCAGGCTGCTCCAGACTAGAATGGTCTATTAGCATTAATTAAAAGACAGAAGTATCTAAGTGTGATGGAGCTTGCCTGTGTTGCTCCTGGAGAGGAATCTCAGTGTTATTTATTAACCTCTTTGCTGCACGTTGAAGGACAGTCTGGTGTGACCACATCAGTAAATATGGACAGAAGGAGGGTTTTGCTGCAGGAGAGAGGATGTGAGCTGCCACAAAATACAAGCATGGTACCCCAGTGCTCAAGGCCAGGCTGAGCAGGACCCCGAGGAGCCTGATCTGGTGGGTGCCATGGCTGGGGGATTGTAACTAAATGATCTCTAAGGTCCCTTCTAACCCACACCACTCTGTGATTCTTGTGAACATTTAGCCCAGACTGCTGTCAAAGCAGGAGATGGGGACTCAGGGGAAGGAGAGAAACTTCCTCCCTTCCATCTCATCTGTTTTCTTTATTCATTTACATCTCACAACCAGATTTAATTTATCTAGATGTGCCAGCTCAATGAAACTTCAGTTTCTTCTCTTAACTGCTGCGATAATCTCATCTCTGCTGCCTTCTGAAAATAGAAAAAGCCATGCAGATAAAATGACTCATTTCGATGGGTATCTTTGAGATTTTTCAGCTTTCTTTTCTTCACATCACAGAAAACTTCAAACTTCACCTCAGCACCCGAGGCTCTGATTTCAATTTACATTAATTTCAGACAGCACAAAGTCATTCCCTAATAGCTGAGAGCATTGTTAATGCCTCTCTTTTTTTGAGGTAAAGAAAGAAGAAAATGGTCTAAAAGAAATTCATATATTGTTCATAATAACAATTTGCAATGAAGCAAACACCTTAACGTCCCTATGAAAGTTCTTGCAATAAAATACATACAGTTCCCTGTTTGCCTCTTAATTCTTATTTCACACTTTTTATTTGCTGAGCTTTTCAATTTTCTGAGCAAGATGGGAAAAATGAACTCTTGGTGCTCAGTTCACAGGAGCCATCTGATCAAAGAGAAGTGACTTTTCTCCCTAACCCTGAGTAACTCACCTGCCTTCTACAGGTAAGGTGGGGGATGAGGGGAAATCCTCACTCTGTAGGATTTTCCAGTTACATCACAAGGTCTGATGGGGCGTCTCCAGAGGAGAACTTCAAAGACTGGTCACTTCAAAACCCAAAATCGTGACACATATTCTGACAGAAAGGTCATAACTCTTGCTTTAGCTTGGGAAACTGGAAAATGGCTTTATTTAACAGCAGTGCACTTATCCTCCTCGGAATGTGAATGAAGATTAATCCTCGGTCACGCTGGGAAAGACTTTGCTTTGAAATGGCTGTTACAGTGATTTTAAATTAACATACACAGCACACAGAATGAATTCTTTTCCTCTGAGTGTGTCCACTCTGGGCACTTTTTACCACAATTTAATTTGCTGCCAGTTAATGTACAGTAGTCAGACATTTTTAAGGCCAGGGTAGATATTTTCCCACATTAATCTGCAAGCTGGTTGATAATTAATCTGAGACATCTATCCTCCCCAACCCCAGAGATAGGTAAAACTATCAGGCACCAGAAACATGTTACTAAAAACCACAATTATATCTTCATTTATAACAGCTGAGGAACAATGTTTAATTAGTAACATTAGTAACATTATTTGTGGACAACTGATTTCCATATAGAGAGTGCCTAGAGTGCCTCAAGTCATATATTTGGGCTTGAAAATCATCTCAGGAAGTAATTTGCTCTTTTATGCTTCTCTTCTGACCTCCTTTAACACCAGAAAAAGAGAATGAAAAAAAGCTTTATCAATGGTAAGATGTATTCTTTTTAATAATGAGTTTATGGATTTTTTTTTTTTTCCGGTCAAGGAAATCTCAAGAAATTAAGCAAAATATTTCTCTCCAAATATTTATTCAGCCTGAAGTTATTTGCGACTTTCTTTGGGAAGAAAAGGAAGCATTTTTAGAAGAGACACACTTCTACAAAGCGTATTGCATGTTTAGACACCTGCTTCATCTGCCATCCCTTGAATTTGGATGGAGTGAAGGTACAGGTGCCTCTGCATTTATCTGACATTTTCCATTCCCCCTGTACACAGACATGGGATAACGTCAGGCTCACTACACTAACAGGATCTGTGTGATACTTTCACTCTTTGCTTCCCTTGTCTTGCAGAGATACCCCAGCAGAAAGAGCATTACCTGTCTGTGCAAGGGTCCTGCCCCTTCACAGAGCCCAGCCCTGTGAGGAGCTGTGCTGTGCCTGGTGGAAGCCACAGGGGAATGAGCAGCTCACAGAAACCCCAAACCCACCCTTTCCATGTCTTATCTCACTTCTGAGTGAGCACACCCCCCTCCTTACAGCTGCTGGGTGATGAAAACCCTCCACTCTGCTAGCAAATAATGGTGGTTGAGCCAAGCTGGTCCTTGAGAGAGAGCAAAAGGAGCTGGCAGAGCCTCCTGCTTTCTGCTGGTACCCACCCACCTCCCAAGTGCCAGTGCTTAGATCTCCAACAACAGACATGCTGCCCAGTGCTGCTGTGACAGATGCTGCCAAAACCTTTGGGGCCACTTTTCTTTGCCAAATCGAGGCAAAATATTTAAGTAAGCGAGACCAAGTGGACTGTTCTACTCCCTTGTTGAATTCATTGCCTCAGGACTTGCACCAACACTTCAATGATGAGTTCTGCTGGCCCCTCAAAGCCCCCGAGCCTCAGACAGTGTCTCAAAGTCAGGGTCCTGCAGGCAAGCTCAGAGAGACCTGGTGACCACAGGCTGGGCTGGGCTGGTCCATCTTCCTGAGTCTGCCATACCCAGTGTATACTGGTCATACTGGGGCAGTGCAGCCTCTGGAGCTGATGCTGCAATACAGACAGCACCCACAGACACCCCCAGTTAAGAACAATAAAACAACTGTCACCTTCACTTGCAGAGATGAGTTTCAGCTTTGTGATTTCTCCCCACACCCCATCAAAGCCCCTCCAATTCTGTCAACACCCCTGTGGCTTAAGGACTTGAAACTTCTTCCAGGAAGGTTGGAGGAAAGCCCCTGCACAAACATAGAAAGGTTCTTAATCAAAGTCAGTAAGTGCCAGAGCAAAATGAAATGAACTTTGGGGTGAAAAATGGCTTTTCTTTTTAAGAAACGTAGATACTTTCTATTGATTTTTTTTTCCTTTACTTAGGATTTTGCGGCAAATCTATAAAGAAACTTTCACTGCACTGTTCTTGGAAATAAATGGTCCACATATTATACACATTCATTTCCACCCAGCAGATCTATCTAAAAAGAATAGGAACTGATTGAGTTAGCTTTCTGCAAATGAAAAGGGGCTTGGCTGTACCAATCTTTTTGCAAAGAAATTTATCTGCTTGAAAGTTGGATCATCAGCTGTAGTTAAACCTCATTTTGCTTTCAAGATGCTTGTTTTGTGCTTTCAGTCTAGGCTTTTTCTAAACTGTCACGAGCTCAATTTTTAGCTTAAGTTTGCACAAACTTAAATGAATCAGATCACGACTAGGGATGAGCCTTGCTGCTAGTCCAGTCTAACCACTGTGTGACCTGTGGGATGGTGGGATAACCAAGGCAGCTCCTGGGAAATAGCCCTGGGTAAACAAGTAACACAAACATGGGTCATAAGCTGTGAGGAATTCTGCTTTTTTTTTAGTGGGAATGCTTATTAGATATTCAATTATGCTTCTTGAACCTATAGCCTTCCACATCCTGTCGCCCTCTTTGTTTGGTGTCTGAACAGCTACACAAACTATCCAAAGAAGCAGATTAGCTTTAGAACTTTGAAAACTCCTCTCTCCTTTTCCCATTGCATTCCTTCAGAGGTGCAGCATTCCCAAATCTTTCACTACCAGTAGTCACCTGTCTCTCCCTGCTGAGTTTTTTTTCTCCACCACCACCACCACAGGTCGTGGATATTAGCTATCCTGCTGCCCACTTGCTTCACTTTGATTTCAGCCCTCTCAGACAGAGGTTAATCCTGAGAAAAAAGCCTCCCACAGGATCCTTTCCTTTCTGCCTACTCACATGAATCAGTGAGAGGTTCTGAGAGTGGGATGGGGAGGGAGCAGCCCAGGGCACATCCCCAGACCCCTGCACGGGGGAGCTGAGAGCTCAGCAAGAGCTCAGCATTCCAGAGATGCTTTCATGTCCAGAGAGCAGCAGCTCTTGGTTTTCTCTGCCCCTAGCTTGGGCTGGCTCCAGGGGATGTCCTTCTGCTTCCTGTAGCTTTAGGCACCTGCCCAGCTCTGAGGGATGTCCTTCTGCTCCCCCTGGCTTTAGGCACCTGCCCCTTGGTGAGGGATGTCCATGTGCTCTCCATGGCTTTAGGCACCTGCCCATCTCTGAGGGATGTCCCTGTGCTCCCCATGGCTTTAGGCACCTGCCCAGCTCTGAGGGATGTCCTTCTGCTCCCCATGGCTTATGCCACACCTGTCCCTTGGTGAGGGCAAAGCCCAGTGAGGCCCCTGGGCTGTCACACCACAGGAAGATCAGAGCACCCCAAGGTTCTCCAAGGCTGCAGCAGTTTGCAGGCACAGCTGAGGCCACAGTCACACCAGCAGAGAGTGCTGGGGACATCAGTGTCACCCACCCCAGCAAGGAGCTGAGGTGTTGCTGCTCAAGCTTTTGGGGGCACACACATCATTTTGTGAATGAGGAGGCAGGAAAACAAAGCTGAAAGAACATCCTGAGCCCCAGTGGCTGACAGCAGTCCTTGATCCAATCCATGACACCCATGGGTCAGGATGAACAGAACCAAACGAGCAGCTGCTTTGTTGATGTCCCCTGACCTGCAGAAATGTCTGAAAGCCTGGCTGGAAGGTGCAGGAGAGCTCCCAGCCCACATCAGCCAGGCTGGGTCCAGGGGCTCTCCCCTGGGCTGCTGGATTTTGGCTGAGGTCTGGAAGAGATGCTGACCACAGGCAGGGGTGTGCTGCCAGGCCCTGCCAGTCTTTTACCTGATTTGCAGCCCTGGGGGAGGAAATGCACTCAGAAATCAATATTAGTGGATTTTAAATTAAGTACTAAATTATCTCACCTTCAGTCACAGTGGATTTACTCCAGAATGGTTCCTACAAAAATTTACTGTTTTTCCATGCAAAAAAATACGTGGCAAGTACAGCACACCATGTATTCACACGCCCCCTCCACCCCCAAAAAGGAAAGAGTAAAAATTTCTTCTTCCTCCTTAAATCTATGTAGAGACTTACCTCACAGCAAGTTACTAGTGAAAATATAATGATGTAACATTATTTGGGGAATAAACCCCTCTTACTCTTGCATGAGGCATAGATATAAAAATGATATCATGCATAATTCTGGTGAGCTTATTAATAGATGAATAGAAAATGACCTGCAAGTTGTTTTTCCTCTTGGCTGTGAGACCAGGTGCCAGTAGCTCTGATCAATGTACACTTACACATTACTGCAATGCAAGAGAATCTTTTTTTTTGTGCTAGGAAACACCTGTGATGGAAAAACAGCAATATAAATACTTCATCATTTCAGCCACAGCTGCTCTGTGGCTCTTGTGCTGAATTCTGAGAGATAGCAAAACCTGTAATCATTTCCCTCTTCTGCAGTTTGGAGCCAAAACATAATTACAGTAAAACACCAAGCTTTGCAAAATGCAAGAGGTGAAATGGTGACCCCCACATTTAGATGTTTTCAGCCTTGTCTGCCATGTGTGCCTTGTTTCCTGTTCCCAGGGGTGCTCCTCAGGTACCCACCACATGCCTGAAGTGAGTTTGGAGTTCTGAGGGAGCTTCACCTGGTGGTCTTTGCTGTGCTGTGGCCAGAGATGGGACTGCTGAGGAAAAGCTCTTCTGACAACACATCAGGACAGATGAATTTCTTAATAAATGTTTGTAGCTATGGGCTCTTGGTTTGACTCCATCAGTGGCTGCTGGAGGCTCTAGATAAGGATGTCCCAGCCATCCTGGAGGGTGGCCAGGCACTCCAGAGCTTCTTGTGATGCCAAATCTGCCTGTTAATTGATGGGTCACAACCTGTCTGTCAGTGCCCTTTTGTTTGGTGTTTTTGGCTGTATCCAGCTGCTATGGGGAGGTTATGGTCCTGGGGGAGCTGTGTGGCAGCTCTGGAAACAGGGAGGAGCTCTGTCCCTGCATGACACCAAAGGTTTCTGTGAAGAATGGGGAGCTGTAGGTGCATGGAAATGCTAATGGATGGCCACATTGTCCCAGGGAAAGTGTCTGTGATATTAGGGGTAGTGCCTCAGTGTTGGCCTCATTCACTCCATCTGCACATGGGTCAGGATGGTGTGAACAGACTCACATTTGCAAATGGAGGAGAATTATAAACTCTTTCTGAATTCTGTCTCTGAACTGGGCTCTCTGGTCAGTATTGGGAGGCTCTGGCATCAGCAGATATGCTGTGGTGAACACTGGGTTTTTGTGAGAACTCGCTGGCCCTGTCCCAGCTTGGGCTGGGTCAGATGCTCATCCCTTACACTCTTTTTTGCACTATCTTTGTCTTTCATGTGGCAAAGAACTCCCACCAGTGAATGTCAGGATTTTTTGCTCATGAGCAGTTACACACATGTTAATTTTTCCCTAAGGAGACTTAAAAAGAGTCAAACTCCATACCCTGGTGCATACATTGTATTTGGTAATTAAAAACTCTTATCACACCAAGTTTTGGTTTAAGTATAGTTCATAATTCCCTCTGGACTACAGAAGGAAAAAGTGATTCTAAAGCAATGTATGATAGAGCAGCCTGTGAAATTTGAATCCCTTCTGAAAGAGGGGGGGGAGACCTTTCCCAAGGAGAGCTGGAGGGGGGAAACAGGAGAGACAAAGAGAGAGAAATGGAAGAGAACAAGAAGACTCAAAGCAGTGAAATATTCACCCCTTTCTCAATAAATACCTAAACTCTTTTAACATCCTAGCTGGATGGGAATGGAAAGATATCCCGAGGGAGGAGAAATGTTGAAGGGCAAAAGGAACAATGAAGTTTCAGTGTGACTTGAACTAACCCTCTGTGAGGGGTACAGAAAGGCTGGCAGTGCCACCAGGGTCTGATCCTGTCCCTCTGGGTTTCGTGGTGTTTCTGGAGCTCTTTACTACAGAGACCACTGACATACCTGGCTATTATCTTTAGCTCATAAAAAAGAAAATTTGGTATGCTGAATGTGGAAATGAGGGTGTGCTTTATTACAATAGAAACCTGCCTCACACCTTGCTCTCCACAGCCCAGGGCATCCTCTGAGGATTCTCTGAGTGCTCTCTTGCCCAATGACTGAAAAATATCAGCATTTCTTTGGAGTGTCCGTAATGCTCTGCGGAGAAGCTCAATTCAAGCAGATAATCAAAGAATGGAAATGGGTGTTTATTTCTTCACTTTTCTATTCATTCAGCTTGACAATGCACTAAGGGGAAGGTCACCCCCTGTGCTGGGGGTGTCAGGGGGATGCATGGCTGGGGTGGAGCCCCCTCCTCCTGGGTGTGCTGCTTGAGCCCTGACAAGCTGCAGCATCCCCAAATTACACACACATCTGTTCCAGCACCAATTAGTCATGTGATGTTTGAAACATCAAATATTCTTTCCCTGCTTATCAACACTGCAATTATGACCTGTCAGAGTTTTATGCTCTACTCCAAATAAACACCCAAATGTTCAGGTTAACCCTTTAGCTCTCTGGGACTGTGGGGTTGCACAGCAGTTTGTGGGGTGAGCAGGGACCACAGGGCTCCTGCTGTGGGGTAGAAATGGGGGAGAGGGGCAGTGACTTGTACAGGGTGTGTGGTGCCAAGGCCAGGCTTAGAATTGAAGCTCTCCACTATTTACTCAAAGGCTTTCATAATATTTCATCTTTTTTTGCCATGTGATGTTATGAATACAGTGCAGCTACCTTGGCTGTGGCAAAGTTTTGAAGCATCCTTGGAAGAATTGATGATAATTTTTTTAGAACCCATTTTTCTCCTGAGTCATGTTTCTTTTTTCTGTGTAACTGAATTTTTACAGGAAAGAAACATATTTTAAGGGAGTTTTAATTTTCTCTATTAAAGGATGATTTGCTTTTGATCTGCCAGCCAAAGATTTTCATGATTTTATTTTACAAAAAGGGGATGAAAACAAAAAGGTTTAAACTAATTTTTTTCTTTGTTTTTAGAAAAAGAGAACATCTTTCTGCATTTTTACTCAGGAAAACTGAATTTTTTTTTTCTCAGCTGCTTGAGCCTGTGTTAATGCCAACATGGGACACACTGCAAAATCTTTTTCCTGGATAGATGTTGTAGAGGCTTTGCTTTATTTTGGTCCCAGACATGTCTTGTGTGCTGGTCTGCACCACTCATAGCCTCTGCTGCCCTGCTCAAGCCTTACCTTGTGTGCTGTGAAGGCAAAGAGGGCTTGAGGCATTTTGGGGTACAGGGAGGAGAGGTCAGGCTGTGCTGAAGTGTGTGCTCTGGGTACATCCAGTAGTTTACCACTGCTGCAGCCTGGATATTTTAGACCTAAGCAATCTGAGTCATCTTTCCCAGGCCTCTTCTGCTTTTTTTTTGGATGAACTTGGCATCCAGTGCTCAAGAAAGACCCTTGGCTATGTCAGGTTGGGAGCAAGGGGCAGTGGCAGAGCCAGCCTTGGGAAACCTGCCCTGCCACTGCCTCTGGAAGTGCTAGGGTTTCTGTCTGCTGATGGGCTCTGAATTCCCCACTGCATTCACCCCAGTGGAAGGAAATGAGCAGAGAGGCTGCAGGAGGGGTCACATATGTGCATTGGCTGTGAGGGACAGACCTGACCCTGCTCTTCCCTTCTCCTTGACCTGCCCCTCTCCACTTTTCACACCTCCCTTGGCTTCCTGTGCAGCTTTTTGTTTGGAAGCTTGGAACTACATAGCAGACTGCAGTTAATAGTAATGATGTGCAAGCTTTCTTTTTTTTTTAACTCTCTATTGCTGCTTAATGACATAAACATCTTGAATGCTTTTTGATAAGTTGACTGAGGTGTATATATTAAATTCCTGGTGTTTCTGCTGTGAAGGGCTCCTAGCAATGAGCAATGTCAGAGCTAATCTGCAGCTCTCAGGGCCTGGGACACGCTGCAGCAGTGTGAGGAACCACAGCCCAGCTCATGTAGAAGTCCTGCCTTATGGATGCTGCTCCAACACCTCCTCTGTAGAAAATGTCAGTGTCAAACAGAGAAGTGATGTGATTGACTTGGAGTAAGAGAAGCTCAGCTGTGTCCCAGCCTGCTCTTTACCAGTGTCATATGGCACATTCATTGTCCAATTTTATCTCTGCCTTGGGATTATTTCTTTAAGGGAGAGCTTGCTGCTGGTTTTCATCTTGAATGGTAGTACTAATCCAGTGCAACATTCCAGGTAAATTTACCCCACTTCTACTTTTGCATCCATCTTTCAAACAAACAAACAAGAAGCTGTTGTTATAAGAATGTTATTTATAAGAATACTTTTAGAATTGATATTTCCAAACAGCCCTTTTCCTACTAGTTATTATTTTACCTTTGGAGGATAATGTTTGGAAAAAATTTTCTTTTCCTCCAGAAGCTGTATTGGATGCTGCCTTGCACTGGCTGTTGATGGGATCTGGAAGAGAAGCTCTTGCACAGGTCTCTGTGCTGTGCTAGACAGGTTAGCTGAGTGCAAACCTCCTTCAGAGGTCCCTCACAGCCTGCCTGCTTTGCTCAGTGGCAGCAATGTGGCAGCTGGAAGCACAGCTGGAATGCAGAGGCTGGGGGGATGCTGCTGATAAGGGGTGCCAGCCGAGCACAGCCCAAACAGCTCAGGCTGTTAGCAAATGTTTCTGGGCTTTGGGAGGGCTTTCAGGGCTGAGTGGCCAAAATGGCTTTAGTGACCCTCTAAAAATGCTGCTGTGACATAGCCCTGCTCTTCTGGGCCCTCCAAAGACCTGAGTTTTGGATGTATCTGGTATTTCTAAGGCAGTTTAGTGAGTCAGAACAGACCACAGATGTCCTATTGCCTAAATCCACACCACAGCATGAGCTGGGTAGAGCAGCCCATGTTTTGAGATACTCACAGAAGTTTCCTCTCCAGACAGACATGGGCAAATTGTGAATCCAGGGGTGCAAGCTCAGCACCTGGGTTTGAAACTGTGCCTCTGTAAGATAAATACCAATTTCCCATGCCTGAGGACAGCCAGCCTCAGTTTCCCCTCTCAGGCAGCCAGCTCAGCTCTCTGGCATGTGCTGCTCTGCCCATCCCATCCCTGCAGCACCCAGCTCTAGCCCTGCCCTGCTCACCAGGGACAAGGAGGAACTCAAAATAACCCAGTTCAGCTTTCAAGCCCAAGCCATTACTCAGAACCTGAGTGCTCTCCCTGCTGAGCTGTTACTGCTGCAGCTCCAGAACCAGCTGCCCTTGACAAAACGAGTCCTCCAGGTCTCCCAGGCCAAACACAGCACTCATTTCCCTGCTTTTTCTCTCTCTCTCCATTGTGCTTTTGCCCTGTAATTCTCACATTCCCAGAGGCTGCAACTTTCCAAATTTTTCCCTTGTGCCCAACAGCAGATTTGTGTGTTCTGGGGTGTTCAGAGCATGCAATACCTGCTCTGAGTGCTGTAGCTGGAGCCTGGAATGTGTTTCTCTAGACCATGGTTTGGTTTGTGGTTTCTCTCAATGTGATGATTCAGTTTGGAGCAAATGTCACAGTTGGGTGATATCTCATTTCTGTACCAAAATGACATTTGATTTGTTTACAATAGAAAGTAAATGAAAGTAAGAAATATGTTACTTTGAATTTCAAACAGAAAATCCTCATCCGAAGAGATCAAATGCCTTCTTTGTACCTTTTAAGATAAAATGCTTTTGATACTATCACAATCCACCTTTGGAAATTTTGGGATAAGAAATATTATTATCCGATAGAAAAAGATTTTGCTGAAAAATCGGTTATTCTGCCTCTGAGAGAAATATCTGACAACTGTAGAGAGATATATTACTGGGGAAGACTTTCAGTGGTTGTACATGAAGCCACAGCTGCTTCTGGCTTGCCTGAGTCAAATTCCCAGCCCAGAGCTGGAGCTTGTAGCTGCTGGTGTGTGCCCAGACACCCGAGGACAGCAAGGATGCTGTTATCAGCTCTTGTCCCTTGCAAGGCATGGGCGAGCTCACACTGGCTGCTGCTGGCAGGTAGCAATTAACCTTGCTAATCAGCAGCTCTCTGAGGAAGGAAGTGTACTGCTCCTGCAGGGGATTCGTTTTTTTGCTTCAGGTTGATTGATATTCATGTACTTCAATATTTCAGCATTCCTCTGCTAAGAGTGTCAGGTCTGGCTGGAGCAGGAGGGATTTTTCCTCTGCTAGAGCAAGGCAGAATTGCTCTGCAGGAGCTGGTACTTCCCTGCAAATCTGATCTGGGCTGAGAGCTGCAGGAATGCTTAATAACACTTGAGGGAATACAGGGGATCAAAATCTACAGGGGAAAACATCAAGTGAACTGAAGTGCCAGAGAGAAAATAAGGATTTAAGGTGGGATTTGGTGGATCCCAGGAGGCTGGCTGCATTGTGCTGCCAGCTGGTCCCATGAGCCTGGGTCTAATGTGGGTCTTGCACTCGTGGTTATTTAAAACTCAAAGATAAACTGAGTTGGAGAGTGTTGGTGTTTGTACCTAGTGAACAGAGCAGGTTTGGCTGCCAGAAAAGGCTGGAAAAGCTCAGATTTCAGCTATTCACTGCCAAAGATATGTCTGAAGGAGTGGAAAATGCCTGTGAACCCCTTAGCAGGACCTGGCCCTGGGGTACACTCACTGGTAGCAGGCAGAGGTTGTGGTAGGTTTAAAAGCAAAATTTGTTTCAAACCATGATGTTCTAATCTTGGGTTTTCTCATTACTAATTTTTCCTTCCTGTGGAAGGAACCTTTATTAGCTGTAATCCCCTCCTGCAAGACAGATCAGCATTTTTTTACTTGAGTCATCCTCCAGCAATGAAAGTGAGTCCCTAAATTTGGGGAACGATATTTCACCCACTAGCACAATCATATATATTTACAGGCTGTACTTATGCAAGGGGATGTACTATTATTTTTAAAGGCTGTTCCTTTGCCAGGTCATCTTATAAAAGGCGATCAGAACATGCAGATGTGGTGCTCCAACTCTCTAGGGTGCTGATTTAAGGCATTTCTGGTGCCCTCATTACCTTTCCTCACCATCTTTATCCATGTAGAAATGCAGTTGGAGCGGAGAGTGGTTCTGTGTCCCAGCACTTGCTCCTCCAGGTTGTCTGTGGCCTGAGAGATGCTCATGCTCTCTTTATTTAATAAAATCATCACTCCTTCTCAGATAGTTTTCCCCAGTTGAATTTATCAGTTAAACAACTCAATTAAAAGGCCAGAAAAAAGTCCTTAAGGGCTAGTGAGAAGATGAAAGCTGTACAAAGAGATTGCAGAGATGTGACAAATAGCATTGCAAGTAAACCCTGAAAATAAAAAGAAAAGGAAAAAAATTCTCAAGCAAATATCTACATCTTCTCTACATGTTACCCCAGCCAGGCCTGGCAAGACAACACAGCCCCCTGCACCCTGGGTGTGCTCTTGGCTGATGGGTTGAAATTGCTTCCTTGTGGCTTAGGGGTCACACAGGGGTGTTGTGGTTGTACTCTTTGCAGTTCCCATCCTGCAGGGATTCAGTCCAGGGGAAAATTGTTCAGACACCCCATCAGTCTCATGGTCCTGGCTGCAGAGAGGCTTTATTTTTTAAAGTTATAGTTTTTATGAAAAATCAGCCATTAAGTTGTCACTGAGGCTGGTGCTTACCTTGGTAACTAAGGCAGTTTGAGCTGTGTGTGTCAAGGCTCAGCTGTGCTCAGCTCTGTAAAACCAGAGCAGAAGATGTGTTTGTGTCCAAAGAGCTCGTGGTCCGTGATGGGACATCCCAGGTGGACATGGGGGGCAAGCAGCTGGTACTGGCTAGAGGGGAGAGACAAAAATTTTGCTGTGGGACAGTTTTCTGTGTCACTGTTCTACGAAAGTGAGGTCCTGGACTCCCACGAAATTTTTCTGGATTTATTCTTTCTCAGCTTCTGCCTCCTTTTTTTACAGCAGTGCTCTGAAGCACAAAGCCAGCAACAGGACTTGTATTTCTGGGACACCCCAAGGCCAGTTGAGTCTGGAATGGAAGGTGAGGCTCAGGCCCAGATTGAAACCCACAGTCATGAAGAGACATAGGGAAGTCTTGAGCTGCTACATAGCCCACATCTAGACTGCCTCATCCTCCATAAAACTGTGAATTACTGAGAAGGTAGACATAATTAATTTTTTTTTCAATTCAAAAGCTCATGTATTTGCAATTTGCATACACTTACTTGTTTCCCAAGAAACTGGAGATGCTACACAGTGCAAATGTGTTATGCATTGAGATTGCATTAATTCTTTATATTTGCTGTGTTGGAGGTATTCTGGAATCACTGAACAGAAACTTTGCCAGACTGAAAACAAACGTTGAAAAAACCCAAACATGAAGTCACAGAGAACAAGGACCATTGAAAAAGTCTGTTCCACAGTGATGCTGTAGTCACCATGGGGAAAAAAAAATTGAAACAACCCAGGTAAGACAATTAGTTTTGCTTCATTTCTTCCTGATTATTGCTTTGCCTTCCTGTGTTTCACATTTTCATAGAACATGGTGATGTGCACTGGGGCTACTGCTGGTTGGCAACTGATGGTGAATTCATGTGGACCCTCATGGTTTATACTGGGTATTGTCTAGGAAGAATCCATTGTGAGAAGAACAGGATTTGGTCTGTCTGTGGGGCTGATGGCTGGCTTTGTCCAGTTTCAACTTTATTGAGTGCACAAACACCCTGACCTTTGGCCTGGCATATGGGGCTGAACTGGAGGAACATGGGTTTTAGTGGCTACAGAGTCTCTGATTTTCATTTCATTTGAGGAATAGACAGAAATAGGCTTTCCCTGAAACCCCCTGTTTGGCAGTCTGGTTCTGGTCTGTCTGCTCACTTGAAACAAATCAAAAGACCTTTCAGGGGAGAGGTGAGGTAGCATTTGTGGGCTCCTGGAGCAGGGCTGGTGGAGGGGAGCAGCCTTTGGCTGTGGGGTGGGTGGGTTTGGTGACACTCAGCCACCCAGAGTAAAAGGTGAATTGAACCCTGCTGCTAGGGCATGGCTAAGGGAGGCTTCTGTCTCATGGCACTTTCCTGGAGTTTTGACACAAAGGAGTTCAAAAACTAATAGCAAACTGGCCCTGCTTCCCATGGGTCAAAAATGTCTGAAGATGATCAGTTTGGAGCTGTCAAATGTTTCCTTCAAGTTGTTTTCAGCAGGAAGATGATCTGCTTGAGCTGAGCCCTGCTCAGAGCAGAGCTCAGTATTTGCTGGGCTCCAGCCTGGCTGTTTCACCAAATCTTGGCAGAGCTGAGCAGGAAAGGGATCCACAGTGTTTTGGGGAAAAGCAGGCTCTCAATCAGCCTCCCTTAAGCTAACCCTCTCCACCCTCACAGGCATCTCAGCAGTGTTCTCCTCTGAAGGACATCAGGCATATCTCCCTGTTCCACTCTTGGCTGTGACCCTGCCTAAAGGTCATTCACTAGGGCAGGGTCAGGGGTCCTGTGGAAAATGGTATATCCCTGTAGAGCTAGAGCCTGTATCATCATGCATATGTACAAGTGGTGCAGCATGGAAGCTATTCAGGCAGCTCTATTTCTGGCATTTTGTAACTTTGGAGTGCCTGCTTTTGCAACCTGAATAATGTTCTTTTAAGTATAGAGTTTAGGAGGTTTTTTTTAGGATGTAATTATAATCTTGTTCTACATAATTTAACAGCATCAGGGCAGGAGATTTTTATCCAAGGCTGGAAGTAATTGTCAGGCTAGTATTGAGCAGCCAAGCGGCTCGAGGGAAGGACAAAGCTGTGCATTTCCCAGGCACAAAGTGGAGAAGAGGATAAGCCCACCCCTGGGTCTAACACAGTCTCTGCAGTGGGCAGGATGCCTTGTGAACTTTGAAGGGGCATGTTGAAGGGTAAAGATCATCACCAAAATATCTGCACCACAGATGGTGAAGGAATGAGTGACATTTGTGATTTACTGTGTTCCATGGGCATGGTGGAATGCTCAGAGTTGACTGCCACCTCCTGTCCTGCTCCTGCTGTGAGGTGTGAAAGGTTTGAGGTTATCTCAGGCATGGGGCAGCCTGGTTTGGGAGCTGGGGGTGTGGGTCAGCTCAGCAGAAGTGTCATTGACCAGCAACTGCCTGAGAGGGCCCTGGATGCTCCTTCCTCACTGTCCCCCTTGGGACCTTGAGTCATTGGTGGTGATGGGTCCATAACCAGCTGCTGGTGGTGATGGCCAGCACCAAACTCAAAGGGCTGCTGCCCCCAAGGTCTCCTTTCCCAAGCATCTGAACGTGGGTTAGTGCTGATCCACTTTACATGGCTCTGACAATGGGAAGTAGATGGAATTCCATCTTTGCCTCTCCTGATTTCTTGCATGTGTTCATCTGCATGGCCAAGATCTCACCTGGACAGAGGCCAGAAGGGGTGGGAGAGGACTCAGAAACCGTACAAGGGAACAACTGATTTCCTAGATCATTAATTTGCTATTTGCAGCCAAAGTGTTATTGGCTCAAGATGAAGGACTGCCAGGGACAGCAGTGGAAATCTGGGACTGCAGATGATTTCTCTTCCTAAGGTCACTGCTGAGTGGCACAGAGCTAATGGCATGACACTGGGGAAACAGGAGCAGTGAGTGCCTCCCAAATTCCTGTGCACAGACTGCATCCACAGAGCTGTGGGGGCTCAGGACAAGGCACCATGTGCTGGTGGGACAGGGACACTTGAAGCTGCCTGGTCTCCCCTGTGCCCTTCTCTGATCTGGGCTGCAGTCCCTCTCTCCTGGCTACTGTCTCAGGATTAATTCCACTCTTGAAGTTATCAGGTAAAGACTCTTGGTTTTGACAGCAGAGAATCTGGATTCCCTCTAATGCCAGTTCTAATTCTGGTGCTCTTTAATAGGGGAAAGCCTCCTGGATAGCTCTGCCAGCTCTGCTTCTATGTCTTTTGCTGGATGCTCTGAGTTAAAAGAGTGAAAAATGGAGTGTGATGGAGTATCAGCAGAAAAGCAGGTTTTTAAATGAGGTTAACCAATTTCTCCACTCACAGCCAAGTCCATCACAGCTTCTGACTCGACTCCTTCTCCTTTGACTAGACCTGTACTTGGGGCACTTGCCTACCAGGTGTTGGGATGTCCAAACCCCTGCTCCAGTAGGCTCCCATACAACACCTTACTCAGGATTGTGTCCAGATGGTGTTTGAATAATTCTGCCTTGATACCACATACTCAAAACTTTTAGCATCTGGTTCAGTGGGCCTTCCTTGGGAAGCAGATTTGTGAAGGGCCATGTGTTGTACCCATGAAATGAAAACCTGGATGTTATATCCAAACATGATGTGTCTGCCAACAGAGAATGAGGCCCTGGAACATCTCCTGCCCTGGGAAACCCCTGTGTGTGAGCAGATAATCCTCAGCTCTCCTGAGCAAAGCAGAACATCTCATTTATTCATGTTTACTGTCTGTCTTTCCTTCCTGGTGGCTGTTTAATAGAAACCTTGGATTAGTGGCACTTCACACGCTGTGGAAAACCTGCTCTGGGACAGATTTCTTGGCCTCTGTTTGGCTCTCAGGTGGGAGATCTTGTCTCGTGCTTGGAGGCTGAGTCCCACAAACTCCTGTGTGGGGTTGGGAGCCAGCAGGTGCTGGGGAGGAAAGGCAGAGATGGAAAATGTGCTGCTGCTGCTGGTACAGACTTGCCTTCCCACTGTCTTTGAGCACACAGGGAAGTGGTGCTGAGCAAGTAATTATCCCCAGACTCCCTCTGTGTCGGGTTCTGCAGCCTCTGCAGTGCTTGCAGCCTCCCTTTGCATTGTTCAGCTGTCTTGCTGTATTAATGGCTTTGAACTCGTTCTTCTGGGGGGAGTGATTAAGGTGCTGCTGCTTAGTCATCAGACTTTGCTTCCTGTTTAATTTCTGATGAATATAACGGAGAGCTCAAGTGCACCGTGATTGAAATCACAAGTGCCTTCCCTGTGGAAGGGTTTCAAGGTGCTCTTCCTTTTTGCCCCTGGATTTTGGGGATTGAGCAGCTCAGCAGCCTCTGGCACAACAGAGCCTTTGCTTGTGGTCTGGAGTAAACTGTGCAGGTGGCTGGGTGTTAAAAAATGCTTGAATACAGAACAGTACCTGCAGTTATGCAAAAGAATTGCCAAGGTAGAGACTTTAGGAAGAGCAGATGAAACCTCCCACCTTCTTCATTCACATTTTCACATGGTGGAATCATAGAATGGTTTGGCTTACAGAGCATCTAGTTCCACCCCCTGTCACAGGAAAGGACACTTTCCATGTGGTATATTAGAAAACCTATCGTAGGAGGATTAGAGATTTTAGCCTGAGCTGAGTGGGAAGCACGTTTTCAATTCCACCGTATTTTTTTCAGCTGTGAATAGGAAGAAAATCTTCAAAATATTCTGCAGTCTGAAAAACCTGAAAAAAATCAAATTGGGTCGATACAAAGAGTTCAGTGAGATAGTGGTAGATCACTCCAGGGTCAGATTTTGCTTTTGCATTTTTTCCAAGTTTCAAAAAAAAAAGGCATAGTAGAAATGGTATCTTTATAAAGGAAGCTAGTTTTTGTGTGCACTGAATGTCACAGTATTTCAGCAGTTTTCTAACATTTTTTTCCCTGAAACATACTGAAAATTGAGCACATTCCTGGACAAAAAAGCTGTGCTTTTTTTTTTCCCAATCTATAGCAGTGTCTGATCCTCTGATCCTGCTGTGCTATACCGAAAGGTATGAACACAAATTTATATGGTTCCCTAAGTCTGACCTGCCTGACTGCCTCTAGAGATGCTTCTAACTCTCACCTGCTTCTCTTGAGCTTCCAAATTAAACAAACCTTTTCTATGTGTTCAGTGAGAGCTGGTCCTCCATCTCTGCCTATGTTTTATGAGTCATTTGCTGAGCTTCTGCCTGGAAATGGCCATGTTTCAACAGAACTTGCAAAGTATTTTAGAATGAGCATCTCTTACCATATATATTACAATAAAATCACTAAGCAATGAAATACACTAAATTCTTACCTAAATAAATGTACTTCCATTAAAAATAAATACTCACCTACCAGCTCCTTCTATGAAAATGGAGAACTAGAAAAAGTAGACAGGCTGTATGCAGGACTCTGCTAATATTAACACTTTTTTTTTCAGTGTTTGGAGAAATTTCATTTATTTAAAAAATCTTGGTGTGAATTCACCAGGCAGCATTGCTGATTTTTTTTTTTTTTTTGATCATATCTGAAGGATGAAGAAGCCCTTTGTGTCCAATGGAGTTTGTTTTACATCTAGCAGCTGCAGGTCAGGGACAAAAAGTGTCTTGTTGGGGGACCAGCAGGTGGCCAAAGGCAGCATCAACCCCTCCTAGGATTGATCAAACACAGGAGGGGACAGAGCTTGGGAAAGCCAACTCATAATGGGCCAAATGCTGTGCTGGCCACACTCCTGGGGCTAACAGGACATGGAATCCACTCACCCAGGGCCTCTGCATGCAGGGTCCTCCCTAATTTACAGCAGCTCAAATAATTGAACCCCATGGCCTGAACACCTTGTGTTAAAAAAAATAAAAATCAAGGTAGCTTGGTTTAAATTTAAATGCAGAGTATGTCCACACAAACAGCTCAGTCCAGCAGCTGTTACACTCCTGGAGGTGCTGGGCTTTGCTTTACCCATGCTGGTGATCCCTGAGCTGACCATCACCCACATGAGCCTGGCTGGACCCTGCCTGGGGCTGCTGCTGGTCACATCCTTGTGATGGATCCTGCACTTCACTGCTGGGAGATAAAAATGAAACAACCTTTCTGATCAATCCCACAAAAAAACCCCCACCTCAGAATATTCGGTGAACTGATCAATTGTTGAGTTTTTTTTTTCACATCAGAGGAGCTTTTATGTTTCTAACTATTATTTTTCAAAATTTCCTATATAAAATGTTTCCCTCATCCCTAGATTTTAAAATGCTTCTTCAGTTCAAACTGAGAAATGGGAACATTTTGTTTTCTAAACACTGAAACAAAATAATTGAAGTTTACTCTTGCTTTTCATTCTATCTTGCACAACAAAAACAATTTGGCAAAGTTTGTATTCAGTTGTGAGATGTTTGGGAACTTCAAAAGCTGTGTACAATTTTTCTCTGCAAAACTGAGTGTTGGGAAGTGACAAGTGCTCTGTGGAGCAGAAAAGTGAGGGATTCTCCCAAACCTCTGATGGATGATGAACTGTACAGTGGCTAATGGAGAGAAGATGCTCAGAGTCTATGGAAAAATTGTGTTGCTGCAAAGATATTGGATAACACCCTTGAATACCTGGAGCTAATTTAGTACTGGCATGACTGTATGAGAATGGAAATTAACTGAAAAATTATAAAGGTGGTATTAAACAGATAATGCCACTCCTGACAGAATTTGTACTTCTGTAAAGTCAAAGGTTTGACAGTCAAATGAGAGCAGGAATCCTCATGGAAAGGATTAACACCAGCCAGTTCTTTCTCAGCAACTTCTTCCATTGAACTGACATGAGCTCTAACCCAACCCCTAACCCTTACCCCAGCCCTATTTTTAAAACGGAATTAAAAAGTTCATTACCCAAATTCCCTCCTATCCTCTGAACAAAAGAAAAAAACACAAAGTCACAAGGTGGGACTTTATTTCCTATTTGTCCTTCAGGTAGGAAATCACTGCATTTGTGTCTCCTTGAGATGTGCCTCCTCTTCTTGTGTTTCCTGAACCCTCTCTCTTTGCTGCATTCACCCAAGCTCACCCTGGAGATAGGTATTCTTCTACTGGGTACATTTTGTGAGATAAATTGACATCTCCTTAATGAAGAAAACTAAATCAAAATAAACCCTCTGTTGTCCTAGCTGGTGACATTTAGCAAATCTGCTGCAAGGTGCCAGATTTCAAAGTATTACAGCAAGGATGTTCACACTTCAGCTTCAGATTTAGATGTTCCAGAATAGGAATAAGGCTTGACATATACAATCTAATTAAGAAAATAACAACTACTAAAAGGCCTTGGGAAATTGGTATATGAAATCCTTATGAACGCTTTAAATCATTTTAAATCACACAAGGGTGCTTGTCATAGGCTTCTGATGCCTGGAAATGCTGCACAATCTTGCACCTCTCCCTTCCAGGGTTTTCCAGGACAGGTCTTTCCCTGCTGTCCCAAATGCCCAGCTGGGACATCGAGAATTGAAATGTTTGTGCTGGGAAGAGTCAGAACCAGTGTTAGAAACAGGGTAGGTTTGCCTGGCTGCTGAATTGCATTACATGTTTTTCTCATTCATTTGAGCTGCCTATAGGAACATCAATGCCTTTTGCAAGGGAAAACATGATATTAAAATAGAGCAGAGAAGGAAATAAGGCAGACTAACATCCCTGCTGAAACACCACCTCTCTTTGGGGCAGCAGGAGTTATCAAAAATCCCATTTGCAGTGCTAACACTTCAGTAGGGGGTTAACAGTGCCAGGGATCAGATGGATAATTCCCTTCAAAATTATTGTTTTACCTCACTCCATCCAATTACTCAAGTTGTTTTGCTATCCCACAGATCTCTCCCTTAATGTCAACAAAATGATTATAGCCTACAACAGCAGCAAGATGTTTCACCCACAGGAGCTCTGGTGCAATGTTTTATGGCACGATATGTTGAAAGCAGCGTTTGATGTGTAAATGTCAGGAACAATCAGCTTCCCTGTCACCGAGCAAAAATACACAAACACAGGCACCAAAAACGTCCCAGGGCACCTAAATCATTGTGCAAATAGCCAGCACAAGTGCTGGTGGTGGTGTGGAAAAGCCACGTCAGCAGAGCTCTGTGTGGGAATTGTGGTTGGCAGCACAGCCCCACTGATGCTGAGGTTCCCAAACCTCCCAGTGCTGCTCCTGCAATTCCAGCATATTGATCCAAAGGGAGTGTTTGCCAATGAACGTTTATGAATTCCCTGGTGCACCAGCACTCCTCTTGCCTTGGTAATGGAAGCTGCAGAAAGCAGTTTGATGAAACAAGCCAGATCTGAAGGCAGAAGATACTGAAATCTGGAAGATTTAATTGAATATTTTTATTACATATTTTTGGAACCTTCATTATCTCCCCGCCCTCCAGGAATTTAATTACCTAAGGAAAATTATACTACTGATTACAAGATTGCAGGTTTATTTTCACTGCTGAGAACTCCTTTTTTTTTTTTTTACAGCTCGCATTACACTTGCATGACTTGTTTTGTAACATCTTGAAATTTTTAATGCTATGTTGAGGAAAGGTACTTATATATATATAGATGAAATAGGCAGAATACTTGATTTGCAGTCTTTTTGAAGGCAAAAATGTTATTTTCTTGGTTTGAGTAGGCCTGTATATGGTTTCTTTGAGCTATTGGATAATGCATTTACAGGATTGTTTCCAGGATGTGCCTTATATTTTTTCTTCAGGGCTGGGTGCAACATGAGGAACTGGGAGAGGTGTCTTTAAAACATAAGAAGGAATGTTTTCTATAGGGGAATAAAAATAAATTATGCAGAAATTGTGACTACAGTGTGTATGAAATTAAACTGGCAAGTATACTGTGGTAAATATCTGACAGATAGGACAACAATTTAACCAGATTCTCAGTTTTTCCAATAAATCATTGCACCTGGGTCTTGTAAATCATAATTCATGTCAGCCAGCACAGCGTAGTGAGTTTAGGTCAGGAGAGATTTCCAAATGCGTTATGATGATTATCTAACAATTCAGTTAATAGAGACATAGAATTGGATGAGATTTTTGTCATTTCCCATGTCATAGCAACAGAGACCTTTGGCTGAAACAACATCATGAATATTGGATAAGATCCTGCAGTGCTGCTTCTCCATGTTATGATACTATCCAAGGATGAAGGTTATAAATACATGACTTGTACTGTTCATTTTCCAGTGGGTAAAAACAAAGAAAAAACCCCCCTAAACAAGTTTCAATACACAACTAGATATAATATAGCTTTTTCTTTATATATATATATCTGTATATATATCAAGTAAAAAAATCTAAAATAGTTGGAAGTAAAAAATGAAAAAATAGCTGATAGTGTTATTTTTTTCTTTACAGTGATATGGTAGCAAATACAAGACAAATGAATAATAAACCTTTACATAAGGAGTTCTGGTCCCACCTCCACCAACAGGGCTCAGACTAGAATACAAAATGGAACAAGGTGTTTTTTGCTTTTTGGCTACAGCTTCTGCAAGTGACAAAAGTTATGTTGATAAGACAGAAGAAAATTATAGCACTACACAAAATAAAACTCCAAAGTGTTTTCCAAAAGACATTATAAACACCACAGGGTACAACTGACTTCTGAACTGAAGGAGCAAACACAAAGCATCACCAAGTCCTACTGAGGCTGAAAATGCTGTATGCTTATCCCGACCTCAAAATGCATCCTTTTTGTGCCATCTTACCATAAAAAAAACCCCTAATCAATGCTTTCCCCCTCACTCCTGCAGCCAATATTAAAAAAGCCAAAGCCACAAATCCATCAAATGGACTGAGCCAGGTGTGAGACCTCAATGATGCACAAGTGGTTGGCTGCCTTTTGTCCAGCAGTGAATTTCCCCAGAATCTTTTACACCAAAAACATCAACTGACTAAAGCCTGGCCAATGGTCACACTGAGCCCTACCTTGGCTGTAGAAAAGAAAGTACTAATCCCAGCTTAAAACAAGATCATAGAGACGGCCAACACAAAACAGGAACTTCTTCAGTTGTCTGCATAATAATAACATCATGTTTGCATATAGAACAGCTTTTGCATTATTGCTCTACTTAGAAGAATATAGTAAGGAACTTATACCAGACTTGCACATTACAAACTTAAGGTTCTTTGGTGAAGAATGAGAAGAACAGTATTTTCACTGTAATTGAATGTCAGAGGAGTCTCCTTTCCTATCTGCTGATCCTTTGGATCCTCTCGCAGAGCAGGGAAAGGTACTGAGTCAGCTTCACCATGGCGACGATGGCGACCCCACCGATCATCATGCAGGTGGGCCAGAACAGGGAGTGGAACAGCACGTTGGAGCTGTACAGTTTGGTCAGGATCACGTTCTTCTGGACGCCCTCGGGGTCGTAGAAGCAGGAGAAGCGCTGGTACTTCCTGAAGTTTTCCATCACCACGTTCACCAGCGACATGGATTCTTCGTAATTCTTCCCGCACTTGGGGATGTACGAACACTGGGGAGAAATCAGAGGAAGAAAAACAGCTCCAAACCTGTCACAGTGTCTGTTTTCAGGTGGCAAGTGGGGAAACCTTGAGATGATTATGCTTTCCATAACACGAGTGGAATACTATTACACTAATAATAAATTTATCACAGCAAAACTCAATATTTTGCACATCTACAGAATTTCCCATTGGAGAACTTCCAAGTGCTGTTCAAACATTAATGCTTTAATCTGCACGGTGCCTTGCGATATAGGTGAATATATTATTACTGCTAATTTACACATGCAAAAATAGAACTGATGAAGTACCTCTTCATCTTAAGTGGCACACATATGCTTGCAGTTAGATGGGTAATTGACTTTTTGTAAATACAAATCTGGTAGTTTAGGATCTCACTTGGCTTGGATCAAAGTGATCACAGTGGGCACAGGAGTTCACTCAGAGGGGAGAGGGATGAGGAGAGACCTTTACACAAATATTCTCACGGGGGTAATGCCTCAGCTAGAGACAAATAAGTAGTCTAGGTTTTCCTAGTGACAGCCCAGAGGAATTTCATTCAGCCTCTAGCTGAAAATCCACCTGGTTGCCAGGGTGGGTCTTAGTGATGCTTTTGCTTTTGACTCCAGCATAAGTCCAACAGCTCCTTCTCTCTGAAGATGATCCTGGAATTTCAGGTTTAGTCACAAAGGAAATAAGATTTGGGGGTGGCTCTGTCTAGCACAGTTGCAAGCTACATTTCCAGCGAATACTAAAGGCAAGTTATTTAAAAAACTGCCTCGTGGAGTCCATGCATTGAAGATATTCCATGGGAAAGGTAGGACAGTAGCCCTGGGCTCTGCTGACCCTGGGCCACAGAGGTGGTAGGCAGACTCAAGGATTGAGGCCACATCTGGACAACTTTTGACCTAGAGCAGAAACCCCTGAACCTGCTGTTGCTCCTTCTGGTCTGGAAGATGATTGATGGGAGCAGCCCAGGGCCTCTCACTTCCTTCTCTCTTCTGTGCACTTACACCCCACCAAAACTGAAAGTTTTCTACATCTGCACAGGTTTTTGATTAACTGCTTCAGGAGGAGTGGAAATCTGCTGCTTGACTTCTTGTTGGACATCCTGAGGGGGGACCCAGCAGGCTACTTGTCCTGGTGAGAACCTAAAGTAGCCCTAGATAATTTAATGAGAAAGTGAGTTTTGCAAAGGAAAAAAAATGTCTTGATTAAAATAATGTGACCCATGGGTTTTGATTATTACTGTTTTAATGTACATACTTTATAAATGTCCCTCTGTTCTTTTTTGTGATGTGCTGTGACTTCTTTTTTTAACACACTGCAACAAATCTCTAGTCCTAATTATGATCAAAGGATTAACCTCATAACGGGATTTGATTGATTCATTGGCAAGTTATTAACACAGAATATGATTTGAAGCATGGCAGAGAGATTGTCTGTCGTTAGCAGACTGGAGCATTAATGGTGGAGCGTGGCCACACTGCCATTATGAATATTTCATAGAGCTCTAGAAATTACAAAATGAAAAATATCAGAGCATTAATATTTCATCCATCTGGCTGCTGGTGCATGTCTGCTCCCTATAGGATATTCTCTTGTAGTCTGACCAAATTTGTCTTAAATGTCCAAAGTCACGAGCCCTCTTCCAGTGCCCATGAGTCTTTATCAGATCATAATCTACTAAGTAGGGGAAATTTCTCAGTGAAGCATTCCTCATTTTCCCTTTATAAATGATCTGTTATCACTGCCATAAGAGCAATATTTCCAGTTCAAATCAGTTTGTGTTGCGGTTTTTGGGGGGAAATTTGGGGTTTTTTCTTGTCATTTTTTTGCTATACATTTCTGTTTCTGGAATTCCTATGAAGCATCCTGAATGAGATGATTAAATGAGAACTTGGCCACTTTTGCAAAATACAACTTCCCATTGACAGAAAACAGAGAATATGTAGAAGCCAAAAGGATGAAAGATTCCTGGGTTTTAAGTTTAAAGAAATATCCTGAGTGCAGTGAGTCCAAGAACTGTCCAAGTGTTTCAGAGGGGACCTGAAGCAGAACTTGGGCTGGCACAGAGCCACCAGCTGTGTTGGGCTGCCCATGATGGAAGGCCTGGGAGAATGAAACTCTGAAGAGCAGCTGTGCAAGGGAAGTTGATTTATTTTGCCTCTCATCCAGACTCCTCGTGCTCTCTCTCCAAGCTGTGATCTCCCAGGTGTTTGTGCCCTTTACTCTGTGCTCTCTGCCTCACTCTGGTTCTCCTGGGATCCTGGAAACATCTTGGTCATAGCTTTGAGAGGTTCTCAGCATAAGGACATTAAATTTTGGTTGTGGGGCACTCCTGGCCTCCTTCAACATCTCAGCTTTCCCAGTGAGATCCCAGGGATAGCACAGGGCTCTGCTTCAGAGGTGTTTGGCAAACAAGCAGGAAGACTCAATAAAGGGATGTATTGATGTTTTCTTTGTTTTCCATAGTTTAAATTTTCAACAGTTTTCTCCAATGCCTGGTAAGGAATTTTATATCCACAACTGTTATGCTATACCTGTGGATGTAGATGATTAAATCTATGCTGGTTTTTGGCACTTCTGCATTGTCAAACACTTGGAAATCTGCAAGTAAACAAAGTCTGGTGCTCTACCTCAGGTGAAGATTCTGTGATACAGCATGAGAAAGGTGGTTCTTGTGTTCCTTGCAATCTGAGCACAAGAAGGATCTCCTAGACACTTACAAATAGAAGTTGTCATCAATGTTTTCATCTCTACTTCCCTAATATAAATGATTGGGTAGGTATCCTGTCTGAACTACCTGTGGACACATCCAGCCCAGTGCCCTGCTCAGTGCAGAGCTGCTCAGGGACTTGTCCAGTCAGCTTATGGATATCTCCAAGGATGGAGATCACACAACTTCTCCAGGCGAGCTGGAGGCAGTTTCCCTTAAATCAATGAAGATACACTTAAAAGGCTACTGCCAGAAAAGCCCCCATTTGAGGCTGGGCAGTGAAATACACAACTCCCATCATATGTGTGTGGCTGGGATTGGTGTCCAAGCTGAGCCTGGAAACTTAGGCAGGATGTGCTGTGGCAATCTTTGTGAGAAAGTGTCAATTTACATTTAAAGGATGTCAATTTACATTTAAATTTAAAGGATGTCAATTTACACCTTTTTTGGAAAGTGAAACAAGTTTGGAGAAGGGTTGAAGGAGGAGTTCTGTGTCTGAGTTGGCCTGAATTGATTCCTCCAGATGGAATTCTCCAGTTGCAGCCCTAAAATGGGTCTACTGGAATGCACAGCTGAACACCTCTGCCTCCCCTCCCTGCACCAGGCAAACTCCTTCCTGGCTTATAAATACCTGAGTCTTCAGTGAGAAACCCTGAGAATCCACATCATTTCTGAGTCTCAGGCAGTTACAGCTGATTTTGGTGATTAAAGCCTTCTTGTTATCTACTAATGGAGAACTGATAGAAATCAGCAGTAGCTCCAATGACATGAAAAGAGTCAAAATTACATAATATGAGATCAGAATGGGGTCTCTCTAATTGCTTTAACTACCACAGCCCTTCTTCATGGTGACAGCCTGGCTCTGTGGCTGATTTACCTCTTGCAGAGGTTGTTAGAGCCTTTGGCAGCTGAGAAAGGAAAGTAGAAGCATTTAAACTATTTAGTGTGTAGTATTGACAAGGGGCTGGGCTTGTCCTAAAGGCTAGAGATAAAGTAGGCACAGAGAGAGCAATGAAAAACCAGAAAAAATCTTATGTGCTTTTCTTGGAAAGACTCGAGCAGCTTGACAGATATCCACTGACTTCCCACTGATTCCCCCCAGAGACTGGCAGCAGCATGCTGTAGATCTCAGTATAAATTGTACCTACTCCTTATTCCACCTTCTGAGCTGACAGCCAGGTTAGACAGCTATTCTCCTGGATAAACCATTATTTAAAATCAAAGTGGATTTTGCTCCATTCGTGCTGGTTGGTGGGGAGAAGAGAGAGACAGGCTTCAGATGCTGCTGTCTCTATGTGTGGGTGCTCAGCAAAGCAGAGAGCTTGGTCCAGGGGTGCTCACCTTTTGGCCTTGGAGTGTCAGGGCGTGCTCTGTGTTGTCCCCAGTAATGTCAGAGCTCAGTGAGCCAGACACAGTTTTTTTTTGG